>PVKU01014891.1:0-20746 GCA_004027475.1 Anoura caudifer | reverse complement strand
GCTACCAGCCAAAGGCTATAGATATGTTAAAGGACCATGCCATGGATTAGCAGCTCTGCATGTCCCTGCTCCATGTGTCCCTTCCCCCAACTCATACCTGTGGGAGAAGGGGTGAGGACATCTTATATGTTCCTCTAATATTTCCTGGACACTGTGAGTTCTGGGCCCATTCCAAATCCCTATTTTGGGGGCCCCCCTCCTGGCTGCACCCTGCATCAATATAAACAAATCTATTTTCCAGTTCCCTTGCATCTCAAAAGGAGAGAGAAATTATATTTCTGCTATAAACCTGATGGGTGAGCAGATTAGGTGCTATAAAACAAAACAAATTTAGGGAGCTTTCAAGTGATTGGCATTGCATTTATTACCTCACAGAAGTATCATTCAGACTTTTGGGGAACGTTATCCTGGTTCTTGAACCCTGGACTGGCCTAAAGTAGCAAGGGTTAGAAATAGTGCAGGCTCTGGAGGATGATTCTAAGTGACAGTTGCCTCATGTTATGTAACAAAGTGGAGAAAACAAGTGAATAGATAAATGATTTCAAAATGTATCTCTCAGTCATCTTAGAATCCAAAGTGTTATTTAAATGAAACAATGAAAAGCGAAGGCCCTTACCGCCATTGTCACATTGGGAGTGCTGTATCTGAAGCGTATATTGTGCTTACTATTGACAGTCACTCTTCCTAAACCTATTCTATTCATTCATTTAATTCAATAGTTCTGTGATTGCATACTATCATTTCTATTTTACAGGTGATTAATCTGAACCTCTGAGAAATTAAGTAGCTTCTCCAGTCATAAGTAGTGGATCAGTACAGATACAAATGCAAATGGCCAGCTCCAGGCACCTGCTCTTAATTGTTTACTTCCCTTAGGACAAACATGGTCTAAACTTCTTGGTTTCCAGATGTGCAAACAAGTGTAGCTGGCAGTATTGAAGAAGTTACAGAGTAAGTGGAAATTATAGGCTCTGATTTCAGAATTTCATGACTCTGGATTAAATGTTTACACAACGAAACATTAGAGCATAAGAATGGACTTATTCAAGTGCCAATTTACAAAAGTATGAGAGAGCAGCAAGATGATAAGTTAAGCACACCAATAAAACTGAGTAACATTTTAAAGGGACTATGGGAATTGAATTCTTCCATAAACAATGCATAGGATGTAAATAGAAAGAAAATTACAGCATTACTGTAGGGCTGAAAAGTCCATCACAAATGCTAGGCAGGTATTTGAAAAAAGAAGTTTCTATATGTTGGGTTAAAAACTACTGAAGTCAAATGATATCAGGCATGTTCAGCATGGTTTGGCCTTAGACAATTGGGTTAACAATTAATTGAACAGAACCACTTGTTAAAGTCAGAATTCATAGCTTTGATGCAATAACTATAAGCATTCACTTGTGACTTCAGTCAGAGGTGTATCACAAAAACAGGGTATCTTATCAACATAAATCAGAGGTCACGTCTGAGAGAGCTTCCTCAAAGAGGACTGGACAACAGACTCTGTATAATGAATGTTGCAGGTAATTTACACAGCAACATAAGCAGAGTCTGAGATGGAAGTGAGCACACGGGATGTTTATTGGGGAACAGTCTCCAAATTTAGGCCTATGTGTGAAGGTAGAGCGGGAAACCGCAGTGGGTATATGCAGGATGCAGGCCCAACAGAGGCCTCAGCTACTCCCGCGGGAAACCATGCAACTAGGACAAGCTTTCTGAGTTGTGCCGAGTTGGAGGGAGGTGGCCGGGCGTTCACAGTCCCCACATGGACTCACTGTTGGATACGGCTGCCCAGAGAAGGGGTTATGCTCATGAATAAGGACAATGTTAGGGAGGACAGGCAGTAGTAGAGTTGTCTGTGGGCAGGACTCCCAGCTTAAGAGGAAAGAAGTGCTTTAGTTGAGAACGGGACCTGGGGAGTGCATCATAGTATGTGTGACAAGCAATCAGCTGCGACTTAGCCAGATACGTTCCCGTCCCAAGACTATGGTACCCTGGCCATTATAGGCAAGAGTTTGTACTACTGGGTGTGATGGATGATGTTCGCACTGCCAGGAGACCTCATGTCCTAATGGGATGGGTTATGTCCTCTCTACTTCAGTACGTGTTCACTACTAAAGTCTTCTCTTGAATGAAACAAACTCAAGAAAACCATGTTTTTTCCTTTGATCCTAGGTTAATGAATTACTCAATTCATCTCACAGTTTACTAAATTCATCAACCCGAGGTATAATTCTAAGAAACAAATATGATGGCAGTATATGCATATAATAGTTAAGCGTTGAAGCCAGGATAAATACTGTCAATCTGTTTTAGGGTGTCATCCAAAAATTATTATAAAGAGTAGCTAAATGGCTTACGTAAAATCCTATAGTAAAACACCAACTCTGCAATTTTGGTTGATAACATGCTGCGTGCAGATATCTGAGTTTTTTAAATGAACGAAACGCAGCGTGAGGAGGAAAAGGTATTCGGGAGAATGTTTGTCACAGAGTCCCATAACTCGTGACATAGATGTTCCACATTTCATTTTATTGGGAGATAAACCAAACAAAATGTTACAATTCAGCACAACTGTCGCACACTGAGAATTAAGAGCACACATTCTGGAGCCAGAACACCCTAGATTCTAATTCTCTTTTTACCACGTATTTGTTGTTTTGTCTTAGAAAATAATGCGATATTTCTGTGCCTTAATTTTCTCATTGGCACATGGGGATAATAATAGATCTTCCCTTGTAGGATTGCTGTGAGTAAAAATGAGGGAATATTCACACAGAATTGGTAACAGATCCTGGAATGTATATTAGCTATAATTTGTATTATTATTCATAATTTTATATGGAGATGTGTGACACTGTATCTGCTTCTAACCACAGTCATCATTTATTTGTTGGACATGTAACATAAGATTTATCATATCACAATTGTATTGCATTAGTTATCACATAAAAATTTTTGAATAAACAATTGGGTAGAATTATAGGTTACAGGTGAAGAAACTGATATTCAAAAAGGTTATATAATATGTACCAGTAAGTGAGGGGAGGGATTTCTAACTTCGGTATTTTTTACTGGAAGTATTTACTTAACCTCTTTAATACTTCTAAGAGAGAAGCTATATCTGAACTCTATTACCAAATTTTGATTTTGTAAATTCAAAGGCTAAAACAATGAATTAGAAGTTGTATCTTCCTCTTTCAATTAGACTATTTAAATTAGTACAATTATTTACATTATCTTAAATTACTTAAATTGAGGATATTTCTAACTTTGGATTTTTAAAAATGATAAACTGAAATCTTATGATGGAAATGTTAAGCCCTGGCTGCTGTGGCTCAGTGGATTGAGTGCCAGCCTGCGGACCACAGGGTTGCCAGTTTGATTCCCGGTCAGGCCACATGCCGGGGCTGGCCAGGTAGAGGCGCATGAGAGGCAATCACACACTGATGTTTCTCTCCCTCTGTTTCTCCTTCTCTTCCCCTCTCTCTAAAACTAACTAACTAAGATTATTTAAAAAATCTTTTAAAAAAAGGAAATGTTAAGATCATGTGTTAGTATAATATTTTACTCTTCCATTGTAGAGTTGGAGTGAAGAAGCTGCCCAAAATGCCAGAATATTGTCAAAAAGCTGTGACTTGGGAAAGAGCAATGCAGTTAGGAGGCGAATTACAAGTAGGTATATTTTTATACAACTCCCCTTTGTGCTCACAGGTCCTCAGGGATCATTAAGTAACCTAGAAAGGGTAATTTAATTCATGTCATCCATATTCACATTTGCTCCACAAATGACAGTGAATTGTGGCCCACTACAGTTTCATCATCATCATCATCATCATTATTATTATTATTTAATTTGGATATTCAATTTTTTCAAATTCCATATTCTAATTATCAAAAGAAAAGAATCAAAACTCTCAGTGTTACAGAATAGTTGAATAATACAATGATGATTGTTACATACAGCTAGATAGCTAGAAGTTTCCACTCTACGTTGTTTCAGCTACCCACAACATTGCCATACCCACAACATGCACCATTGACCTTTGGAACACTAACACAGTTGAGGAGTTATATTCAACTCTACTGAGCTTCCCAGAAGAACAATTTTAGATGCTCAAAAATGACTCCATCTCATGGCATATGTAATAAGTGGGTCACTGTTAGTTTCCAGGAAAGCCAATACTACTTCCTACTCAAGTAGAAATTAATATTCATGAGACATTGTTTATTACAAAATATTTTAAAATAATAATGAAACCTCTATATTTATTGATTATTGGGCATCATTGCCCAATATTGTTGAGCAGTGAATTAGCAATGAGTCTTCCTTCCTCTGAGAAATGCACATCACTCCTAAATATCATGTTTGCGTAAGAGCTCACCTCACAAATGGGATGGCTAAATGAGCAAGTGTTTATCTCAAAGGCCTTGCATTATTAATATTGCTGTGTAGCTGTTTTCAAACCATGAGCCCTGTTACAAGTCACAGTCTGCTCTGACTGATTTCTTCATCAGCTAAGTGGCAGAGACTGAAATGTTGATTGGTTTCATTTCCAAGCTTTGCATATCACCTTGTACTGTCAACTGCTCACCAAACCTGAGCAGCAGACATTCATTCATCAGTGAGAAAGAGGACTGACAGTAGCACAAGTGAGTCTGCCTCCTCTGAAAGGACATTGCTTGAATGGCCAGTATAACATTTATAAAGTACAAATAAGGAAATCATCCTTGTAAAGTATTTTTGAATTTTTAGAGTGTGACCCAGCCCTTTTCTCTCCTTTCAGATACTTTTTGTGGAGAAAATAAGCATTTGTCACATGATGTTATCTCATGGTCAGATGTCATTCAAATCTGGAACAATGAGTCTAAGACTTTTCATTATGGCCATTGGTCATTATTGGGTGAGGACAAAAATGATCATTACACTCAGGTAACTTGGAAACTGGCAAATATCTGCATTGCTTAAGTGATTATGATCATGTGGGAAACATAGGTGACTGAGAAGTAAAGAAAATAATTCTACCCATCTTTTTGCAAACTTATACCAAACTCAGAGTTCCTCATAATTTGCTGCACAAGGAAATGTGATTCCCTTCACAGATGACTTAGAAAGGATGTTTCCTCCTTTACATATTTGATTTTCTGGGATTAAAAAAATCATAAAATGTCAATGCCATTTATAAATTATGCTTGTAAAGAATGGAAATAAGTGTAACTTATACAGAGAATCCTCATTTTTCCATTTCATTTATATTATGGTAAAATAACATTTATATATTGTAAAAGTTGTCATTTTAACCACTTTTAAATTATGTACCATTAGGGTTCACTGATATTAACTACATTCAAATATCACCACCATCCTTCTACAGAACTTTTCATCTTCCCAAACTAAAACTTCATACCAATTACATGATAATTTCTCCTTCCTCCCTTTCCCTGTTCTCTGGCAACCACCAGTCTACTTTCTGTCTCTATGAATTGAATCATATAATACTTGTCTTTTTTATGTCTGCCTTATTTCATTTAGCATAATATCTTCAATCAATGTTCATCTATGTTGTAGCATGTGTTAGAATATTACTCCTTTGCAAGGCTGAAAACAAATTTCATCATACGTACGTGTTACCTGTTGTTATCCATTCATTCATCAATGAGATAATTAGGTTGTTTCTACCTTTTGACTATTGAGAATAATGTTGCTATAAACATTGGTGTACAAATACCTGTTCATATCCTGTTTCAATTATTTTGGGTAGGTACACAGATGTAAAAAGTCTGGATCATATGGTAATTCCATGTTTAATTATCTGAGGAACTCGCATACTATCTTCCACAGTAGCTGTACTATTTTACATTCCCAACAGCAATGAAATTTCCAATTTGTTCACATCTACACTGTATGGTACCATAGCAAGATATCACAGGGTGGGTAGATTAAAGAATATAAATTTATTCTCTCACAGTTCTAGAGGCTACAAGTCTGTGAACATCGGGAGTATAGTCACTTTTTGTGAGAGCTCTCATCCCAGCTCACATATAGCCATCTTCTCACTATGCGGTTACATGGTCTTCTGTGCATACTTGGAGAGGGGGTGGAGCTCTGGCGCCTTTTCTTAGAAGGACACTAATCCTATTGTATCATGACCCCACCCTTATAACCTCATTTAACCTAAATTAATTCCTTAGAGACTTCTCCAAATAGACCCACACTGCTTGGTTAAAGCTTCAGAATATGAATTTTGCGGGCACATAAACATTCAATACATAGCACACACACACTTGTTATATTTGATGTTGTTTTTTCTTAGTGCTTTTTTTTTGTTTTGATTATACAAAATATGGTAAGTGTGAAGTGGTATTGATTTGCATCTCTCTAATGATTAGTGATGTTGGGAACCTTTTCCTGTCCTTATCAGCCATTTGTATATCTTCTTTGAAAAAAATTTTCATTGTTATTCTATTAGAGTTGTGCCAATTTTTCCCCTTTGCCCTCCTCCACCCAGTGCACCCCCACTCCCACAGTCAATCCCCACACTGTTGCCTATGTCCGTGGGTCATTAATGCATGTTCTTTGACTAGTCCCTTCCTCTTCCTTCTACCATGTTATATATCTTCCTTGGAGGAATGTCTGTTCAAGTCCTTTGCTTATTATTTAATCAGGTTGTTTCTCTTTGTTGTTTACTTATAAGATATTTCCCCTTTATCAGGTATATAATTTGCAAACACAAACTTCTATTGCACAGATTTACTTTTTACTCTGATGATGTCCTATTTACTCAAAAGAGTTTTAAATTTTGATGAAGTCCAATTTATCTCTTTTTGTTTTGCCTGTGTTTTTGGTGTTATATCAAGAAATTATTGCTAAATTCCATATCATGAAATTTTTCCCTTATGTTTCCTTCTAAGACTTTTATAGTTTCCACTCTTATGTTTAGGTCTTTGATCCACTTTCAGTTAATTTTTCATATGGTGTAAAGTAGTGCCCAACTTTATTTGTTTCCATGTAGATGTTGTTTCCCCAACATTATTTGCGGTGAGGCTCTCTCACCCCATTGAATGGTCTTGCCACCCTTGTTGAAAATCATTTAACCGTGTGTGTAAGGTTTTTTTTCTGAGCTCTTCATTTCATTTCAGAGGTTTATATGTCTATCATTACACCAGACACACAGTTTTATTACTGTAACTTTGTAGCAACATTTAGAATCTGGAAATTTATGAGCCACAACTTTGTTCTGCTTTTACAAGATTTTCTGTTTGGGGTTCCTTGCAGTTTCATACAAATTTTAGAATTTTTGTTTGAAAAAAACTATATTGGGATTCTGATGGAGATTGCATTAAATCTGTAGAATGCTTTAGAGTAATACTAACCTGATAAAAATATGACATCCTCCAGCCTGTGAACACTGGACATCTTTCCCATTATTTTAGTCTGACTACCAGTTGTGTTTTCTGGTTCTCAGTGCACAACTTTTCCACCAATTTAATTAGGTTCGTTTCTACAGGGGTGGGCAAAAGTAGGTCTACAGTTGTATTCCTGTGTTTTTATTCATTAATTATTGTATTATTAATTGCTTTTAACTTAATTTTGCCCACCCCTGTATTTTATTATATTTGATGCTATTTTAAATGGAATTGTTTTCTTAATTTTTGAGGTTGTTTATCACAAATGTAGAGAAACAGAATTGATTTTTGTGTGCTAATTTTGTACTCTGTAGATTTGCTTTATTTTTTATCAGTTCTAACAATTTTTGTGGTATTGTTAGTTTTCTACATATAAGATTATGTAATCTACAAACAGAGCTAATGTTACTCTCTCCTTTCCATATTGGAATATATTTATTTATCTTTCTTGTCTAGTTGCTCAGGATAGGATTTCCAGCACTACATTATATTTTAAACTTTAAATGTATTAAGACTAACATAAATATTTAAATGTTTAAATGTTTTGTAGC
This sequence comes from Anoura caudifer, assembly GCA_004027475.1. Taxonomy (NCBI): domain Eukaryota; kingdom Metazoa; phylum Chordata; class Mammalia; order Chiroptera; family Phyllostomidae; genus Anoura; species Anoura caudifer. The sequence goes on along the minus strand of PVKU01014891.1, from coordinate 12,782 downwards.
TTAACATGTAGTCTATCCTGGAGACTTTTCCATGTGCATTTGACCAAAAGTATATTCCATTACTGTTGGCTGGAGTGTTTTTTATATTGATTTTATCATTTTGGAAACTATTTTCTGCTTTTCTGTCCCTTACTTTCTCTACTACTACCTCTTTTATTTGCTTGTTGGTTTAGTGGACTTCTTGTAGTGGTGCATATTGATTCCCTTCTCTTTTCCTTCTGTGTGTATGCTATAGATTTTATCTATTTTGTTACCACATGGATTATATGTAATATTCTAAAATTACAATAATCCGTGTTAAACTTTTAATCAATTGCATAAAAAAACTACTCATTTACAGCTCTAGCACCTTGTTTACGTAATTATTGACAAATTATTTTCTTATATGCACACCTATTAAGATAGTTATTATTATTTTTATGCATTTATCTTATACATCCTGTAAAAAATTAAAAATGGAACTACAAAACAAAATTATAATGATCTTCACCTTTATATTTCAACATATATTTATGTTACTAGGGATCATTGTATTTTTATGTCTTCAAATTACTGTCTAGTTTCTTTTTATTTCACTTGATAGATTCCCTTCAGAATTTTTTGTGGGGCCGATCTAGTGGCAATGAACTCCTTCATATTTTGTTTTGCTGAGGATGTCTTAATTTCTCCCTCATTTTTGAGTGGCACTTTTGCAAGATACATGCTTCTTGGTTCACTATTTGTTTTCTTTCAGAACTTTATGTCACCTCATTTTCTTCTGTACTGAAAGTTTTCTGCTGAGAAATCCTCTAATTATTTCACTGGAGCTTCCTATATATGATGTGTCACTTTATTTTTTTTTTCTGCTTTCAAGATTTTCTCTTAGTTTTTGACAGTTTGAATATAATGTATCTTAGTATTGGTTGTATTCCACTTGGAGATCACTGAGCTTCTTGAATTTGTAGACCCATGTGTTTCCACAAACTTGGGAAATGTTAAACAATAATTTCTTCAAATAATCTCTCTACTGCTTTTATTCTATTTTTTTTTTTCACTTCCAGAATATATATACTGGTTTACTTAATGGTGTCCCACAAATCCCCTATGATCTGTTGAGTTTTCCTCAATCCTTAATCTTTTTGCTAGTCAGGTATGATAATTTCAGATGACCTGTTTTATAGTTGGTTGATGTTTTCTTCTGCCTGTTTAAATCTGTTACTGATAACTTCTAGTAAATTTTTGAATTTAGTTATTGTACTTGCAACTCCAGAATTTCTGTTTGGTTCTATTTTTTAAATAATTTTAATTTTTGTTGACAGTCTCATTTTGTTTACATATTGTTTCCCTGACTTACTTTAGTTTCTTATCTGTGTTTTTCTTTAGTTCTTTAAGCATATTTAAGACAGTTGTCTTAAAGTCTTTGTGCAGTAAGTCTAATGCCTGTGTATATTCAGGGATGGTTTCCATGATTTATTGTGTTCCTTTCAATAGGACATGTTTTTCTGTTTCTTTATATATAATGTGATTTTTTTGTTGTTGAAAATAGGGCATTTGAACAAAAACAGCAATTCCTCCCAGTATTTTCCAACTGCTAGGAAAGACCTTGATTAACTAGCAGGGCATCAGTCCAGGGTGAAACTTAAAGGTCATTTTATGTTATTTTTCTGAGCAGGTATCTTTTCAAAAATATGTCTCTTTTTTTTTTTTTTTTTTTTTTTTTAATTCACCCAAATGCCTAGGTGCTTTTAAATGTCTTAATTTTCCACAATTTCTCATCCCACCTTCTTCTTAGCACTTTAGATGTTCTCTAGTATTTCATTACATATAATCCTTTGCCCCAGGTGTCAGTAGACTTGCCATTCCTTTTCAGGAAAAAGGAGCTAAACCCCCTGTTTCCCATGGATTTTCTTAGCCTGAGATTTGAACTATGCCACAGACTACCATCTGAGCTCTAAATCGGGAAAATAGGAATATTCTTTGGGGTAGTACATGGGAGGTTAGATCATCACAAATGCAGTCCTCTCTACTTCCTCCAGCCCAAGTGTGGAAGCAGAATCTAGACCATCTCCTCCCAATCATGCTGTGGCAAGCAGGGAGGCAGTATGTCAAGGAAGAGTAAAAAGTTATTGAAATTTTTTCTGCCATTTTGATTGTGGCTTTTTCTTGATTTGGTGTTCACTTGGTTGCTATAAATCTTTGACAGCTTTCCACAGCTTCTATAAAGCTAATTTAGTCAGACTGTAGTAGTTAGTTTCACTGCATTCATGAGAAAATAAGGGTTTGGAACTTCCCAATCCATCAGCTTTCTGCCATCACTCTTCTCTGCCCAGCTTTTTATTTCAAAGCATTTTAAGCACACAAAAGATATTCACTAAAGGTGCAATAAATACTATTCCTACTTATATTCATAAATTCTTCACATTTTGTCAAATTTGTTTATATCTCTATAAAAATGCCCATTTGTTCTGAACCCTTTGAAAGTAAGTTACTGATGTCATGACACATAATTTTTGGTATGTCAACATGTATTTCCTAATTACAAGGACATTGTCCTACAAAACTGTAATATCATGGTAGATATCATCCCACTGGGGAGAGGTAGAGATAAAAATTTGAACTTGAGTTATTCTGCCAACTCTTTACTCTGCACAATGCCTACTCACTGATGCTTAAGTAATGCTTCTCCCATGGTTTGACTTTTCTATAATCACCAAGCCACCTTCATCATGTTATCTGATTTTCCATATAGACTTGGGAGGAAGAGAATGAGCCACCATCAGTGATGTCCACTGAGTGTGATATGTATATGTGTTAACTAGACACATGGAAATCTTTCTGTTATCATGACTTCCTCATAAGCTGTACTCAAAGTAACTTAACAGCAAGGGTGTTTATTTTCAATCATAGATAACAGTATTCATATTATAATCATTTAGGAAAATATAAAGATATTAATGAAATTATCTCTCTATATTTACAGATGGTTTGGGCTTCTTCCTACCTCATTGGCTGTGGTGTATCACCATGCTGCAAAATGATGTCACATCAATATCTCTACATTTGTCACTATTGTCATGAGTATGTATTATATAGTTTGGGTTCATGTAGCTTTTAGAAATTTATCCCCCTCCCTTAGTCTAGTTTCTCAAACAGAAAATAAAAATCAAATAAATATTTTATATCAGTTAAGCAGAACTTTAGAGATAAAATGTCATTCAGCCATTACCTAAAATATCAAACACACACCTACACACTTTTCTTTACATCGTATTTTTTCTAAATACATCTATATATCACTAATAGAATGTTCAAATTAAAAATTACCAGTAGTCTTTCTAGGTATTATTGATACTTCAGGTAATAGTAGTTAAGGGTAACAAATTTAGCTAGCCTAAGCACAAAAAAGAAGAAGAAGAAAGAAAGAAAAATGATACTCACTTTAACAATTCAGAGCACTTTTATAATGCAAGGCCAGAAATTCAGCAGAGTATAAAGAATAAACAGAAAAACCCAAGTGTTCTTGTATTTAGCTTTTTAGTGTAACTATTGGTATATGCTTTTTCTTTAGAAACTAAATTTGCATATTCAACAGTGCTAGTATAAGTTCCTAAAAGGAATAATCTGATTGCTTCAGTGAAGGGCGGGTACTCTTTGTCCCCACAGTGTTTTACCACTGTCTCCCACATGCATAACACAATAAAAGATGTTCAACAGGAACCAATGAAAATGATTTATCTGGTCATGTGGGCAACCACCCTTACACTTTAAATGAGTTCTCCAAAGTCATTATAGATGCAATTTATATAAAATATTCACATAATAGCTCTATGTGAGTTATTTCTAGTCTTATTATATATTTATTTTAGTAGCTAATATTTGTTGTGATTTTATTAATGTTGAGAGAAATAAGATCTGCTTGCATTTATATCACATAAATTGCACTGGATCTTTGAAAATGTTGATGGTCTGCGGTGAACTTCTGAAAATATTAAAGAAAGTAGAAAGCATGGAGTTGTGATAGAAGAATTTTCTTGGCAAAAATTTTGCAATGTTTCTGACAAAAATCATTAAGTGATAAATTTCTTTTATGAGGTAAAATTTTAATAATTTCAATATCAAAGAGAAAAGCTGTGGATAGAATGTTCCCTGAGCCAGAACATTTACTTTATTTTTTAAGTGATATTAGGTACAAATAATCCACATTATGTTCTTAGATATCTGCAGGTAAGCCAGTCATCTCTGCAATTTCAAACTACCTCAGAACTGGAAAGTCTTACTTATGCACTCTATCCTGCAACTCTCTGCATTTAGCTATGCTGGTATACTTTCATTTTTTATAATACATCATATATTTCTATAAAAGACACTCACATGTATCAAGTTTCTTATGATGTAGTACAAGATGAAATTAGAACATCTCCATGCACTTAAAACTTTTCTTTTCTTATTTTCATATGTTATTGATGATGCTATTGCATTTGTACTGATTTGCCCTCTCCACCCATCATCCTGCACTCCCTCAGACAATCCCCCCCCCAAATGATTATGTCCATGGTTCATGCATATAATTTCTTTGGCTATTCCATTTTCTACACTATAGCTTACATCCCCATGGCTATTCTGTAACTACCTATTGTGCTTCTTAATCCCCTCACCTCTTCACTCATTCCAACTCCCACCTGGAAACCCCTGAGTGCTCTTCATATCCATGATTTTGTTTCTGTTCTTCTTGTTTGCTTAATTGTATTTTTAAGATTCAACTGTTCATAGATTTGTAATTTTTGCCATTTTATTTTTTATACTTTTGATCTTCTTTTTCTTAAATAAGTTCCTTAACATTTCATATAATAGTGGTTTGATGACTTCCAGACAAGATGGAGGCACAGGTAGACACACTGTGCCTCCTTGCACAACCAAAGAAGGAAAACAACAAATTCAAAAACAAAAAAAACTTTAGAACTGACTGAAAAATCGAATGCATGGAAGTCCAACAACCAAGGAGTTAAAGAAAAAAAATTCATCTAGACCATAGGAGAGGCAGGGATGGGTAGCCTAGCGGAGAGGACTTGTGGCAAGGCTGTAGCTGGAGGACCCAGCAAGGCAGTGGATTGAGGACCAGGTGGTCCCATATTCATGTACAGACAAACTGGGAGGAACAACTGGGGAGCGAGACAAACCATGCAACCTAGGGTTCCAGTGTGGGGAAATAAAGCCTCAAACCTCTGATTGAAAACACCTGCTGGGGTTGTGGCATTAGCAGGAGAAACTCTCAGCCTCACAGGAGAGTTCATCGGAGAGACCCACAGGGTCCTACAATGTACACAAGCCCACCCACTCTGGAATCACCACCAGAAAAGCCCAATTCGATTGTGGGTAGTGGGGAAGTGACTGAAAACCAGCAGAGACTGAAGCAAGCAGCAGTGTTCCCTCTCGGACACCTTCACCACATATAGCACTACCACGCAGCAATGTGGGTTGGCCCTAAGGCTTCGCCCCTTACTACATAACAGGCGTGCTGAGACAAAAAATGGCCCAAATGAAAGAACAGATCAGAGCTCCAGAAAAAATACAACTAATCAATGAAGAGATAGCCAACCTATAAGAGGCACAGTTCAAAATACTGGTAGTCAGGGTGCTCACAGAAATGGTTGAATATGGTCACAAATTAGATGAAAAAATGAAGGCTATGCTAAGTGAAATAAAGGAAGATGTACAGGGAACCAACAGTGATGGGAACTAAACTGGGGCTCAAATCAATAGTGTGGACCAGAAGGAAGAAAGAAACATTCAACCAGAACACACAGTGAAGAAACAAGAATTCAAAAAACTGAGGAGAGGCTTAGGAACCTCCAGGACATCTTTAAATGTTCCAACATATGAATCATAGGGGTGCCAGAAGGAGAAGAGGAAGAGCAAGAAATTGAAAACTTATTTGAACAAATAATGATGGAGAACTTCCCAATATGGCAAAAGAAAAAGAATTCTAGGAAGTCCAGGAAGCTCAGAGAGTCCCAAAGAAGTTGGACCCAAGGAGGCAAACACCAAGGCATATCATAATTACATTACCCAAGATTAAAGATAAGGAGAGAATCTTAAAAGCAGCAAGAGAGAAGGAGACAGTTACCTACAAAGGGGTTCCCATCAGACTGTCAGCTGATTTCTCCAAAGAGACCTTCCAGGCAAGAAGGGGCTGGGAAGAAGTATTCCAAATCATGAAAGTCAAGGACCTACATCCAAGATTGCTCTATCCAGTGAAGCTGTCATTTAGAATGGAAGGGCAGATAAAGTGCTTTTCAGATAAGGTCAAGTTAAAGGAGTTCATCATCACCAAGCCCTTATTATATGAAATGTTAAAGGGACTTATCTAAGAAGAAGAAGATAAAAATAGGACAGTAAAAAGATAGCAAACTCCCAGATATTAACAACCACACTTAAAACAAAAGCAAACTAAGCAAACAAGTAGAATAGGAATAGAACTGCAGAAATGGAGATCATATGGAGGGTTTGCAACAGGGGAGTGGGAGAAGGAAAGATCGGGAAAAGATACAGAGAATAAGTAGCATAGATGGTGGGTAGAAAGTAGACAGGGGGAGGTAAAGAATAGTATAGGAAATGTAGAAGCCAAATATCTTATATATATGACCCATAGATATGAACCAAAGGAGGGGAATGCAGGTGAGAGGGGGTGTGCAGGGCAGAGGGGAATAAAAGGGGGGGGGGAATGGGACAATTGTAATAGGGTAAGCAATAAAATATATTTAAAAAATAATGGTTTGGTGATGATGAACTTCTTTAGTTTTTTTTCTTGTCTGGGAAGCTCTTTATCTACCCTTCGATTCTAAATGATAGCTTTGCTGGGTAAAGTAATCTTGGCTGTAGGTCCCTGCTCTTCATGACTTTGAATATTTCTCACCAAACCCTTCTACCCTGTGAAGATTCTTTTGAGAAATCAGCTGATGGTCTTATAGGAACTCCTCTATAGGTAACTAACTGCTTTTCTCTCACTGCTTTCAAGATTCTCTCTTTATCTTTAACCTTTGGCATTTTAATTATGATGTGTCTTAGAGTGGGCCTCTTTGCATCCATCTTCTTTGGGACTTTCTGTGCTTCCTGGATTTGCATGTTTATTTCCTTCACCAAATTAGTGAGGCTTTCTTGCATTTTTTCAAATAGATTTCCAATATTTTGCTCTTTCTCTTCTCCTTTTGGCACCCCTATGATATGTGAATGTTGGACCTCTTGAAGTTGTCACAGAGGCTACTTATACTATCCTCATTTGGGGGGATTCTTTTTTCTTCTTATTGTTCTGATTGGTTGTTTTTTGTGTTGTTGTTGTTGTTTTGCTTCCCTATTTTACTGCATAGCATTGACTTGAATCTTGGATTAATCCACTCTACTGTTGTTTCTCTGTAAATTATTCTTTTTTTCAATGAGTGTATTCATTTCTGACTGGATTTATTTTATGCTGTTGAGGTTCTCACTAAGTTCCTTGAGCATGCTTATAACCACTGTTTTGAACTCTGCATCTAATATATTGTTTATCTCCATTTTGTTTAGCTTTTTTTCTGGAGTTTTGATCTGTTCTTTCATTTGAGCCACATTTCCTTGTCTCCTTGTTTTGGTAGTCTCCCTGTGTTTGTTTCTATGTATTAGGTAGAGCTGCCTTGACTCTGTGTCTTGGTAGTGTTGCCTAAAGTGGTAGTTGTCCTATAGCGTCCAGTGACACAGCCTCACCTATCACCAAGCTGGGTACTTGAGGTATGCCCTTTGTGTGGGTTGAGTATACCTTCCTCTTGTAGTTGAGCCTTTGCTACTGTTAGCATATCAATGGGAGGGATTTATCCAGGCCAGTCAGTTGCAATGATTGGCTGGGACCACTCACTACCAACCTCCACCCTCCCTGGAGGATCAGCTGTGCAAGGTAGGGTGGTGGTACCCTGATATGGTCTGTAGCTGTCCACCGGTTGTACTGGCCCTGGAATTTCTCAGGTGGTGCAGGACAAGATCAGCCCACACCTGTGTTTTGCTTGGGTCCACCCTTCCTGAGCTATAAAGCAATCTGAGATGGCTGCTGCTTGTGCTGGGCTTGGAGATCCCCAAGTGAAGCCAAACTGTGAGCCTAGGCTGGTTGCTTTTAATGCAGGGCCTGGGGTTCACTGAGGCCAGCTGTTGCTTGTTTGATAGGATTTAAGAAGTTGTGAAGCATGAGCCAATGCCAGCTATGTATATGGAAATGCAGCTTGGGTGGGCCTGTAAATTGGGTGGGACAGATTCTCTGGGGGTCTCCAAGGCAGGTCAAACAGTGTTAGCCAGGTTGCTGGAGTCTCAGATATGGCTCCAGCTTGCCATCTCAGTCTTGATGGATGTGTTTTTTTTTTAATTCTGTAGTTGTCAGACTTCCATTCAACTCAATTTCTTATGGTTCTAAATGATGGCTATTCTATATTTTAGTCATAATTTTGATATGGTTGTGAGAAGAAGTGAGCCATGTCTGCCTATCCTGCCATCTTGACCCCAAACTTTTGTTAGCATTAAGAACACGTAATTTTTCATGACTGTTAATCAAGTTCTTATGGGTGTAAAGAAAAGTTTCCTATTGTAAATGGCTCTAAAGCTGCTCTGCTACTTAGGACTTGACTATACAAAGAGTTACAAACTGCCTCAAAGTATTCTTGGGACACCACAGTTGCCAGTTGTACATTTAAAGAGATAAATTATCCTCATTGTAAGTCTAGAAATAGTAAACCCATCTTAAAGATTATCATTGTTATATACAAGTGGTTTTCAAAAATTGTATTTAAAATTGATTATAAGTAGTGAGTATATTTTATATGTCTTTTTCAAACATCAATTTTATTAGACCACTTTCTTTTTTTAAGGGGAAATGACCCTGGGAGAAAGAGTCAACCGTATAGGATGGGAATTCCATGTGAAGACTGTCCAAATAACTGTGAAGATAAACTTTGTAGTAAGTTTTACATGCTAGTTTGCTTAATGTTGATTGTTGACTTAGGTGTCTTGAGTCCTTTAAATCAAGCGTTTAATAATACTGCACTTTCCTATAACTTTTATTTCAATTATTTAACAGGAAAGATTGATATTATTTGACTTTCACTTCTCCCCCAAGTGACCCAGACCATTGATTAAATCTACTAGAATGTGCAGGTCTAAATCAAGTGTCCACCCTAAATTTTAAAGACCGTAACAGGGGTAACCTAGATAAAATATTAACATAAGTATAAATTTTTCTATCTGTGATAAAAGATTTCTGGGCTCTCTCACTCCAGCCCTTAAATTAGACATAGTGCTTTCAAGTTGCCAGTTTTCTCACATTGCTTGCTGCTCTATAATTTCCCTACCTGCTTGACCTTATTATGGCATGTAGAAGTAAAACTTTTCAAGTGCAGATGGTATGATATTGTGTATAGAAAATTTTAACAACTACACCAAAATTGCCAGAATGTATAATTGAATTCAGTAAAGTTGCAGGATTCAAAATCAATATATGAAAATTAGTTCTGTTTATATACACAAATAAACTATCAGAAAAAAGTTTTAAAAAACAATCCTAGTTATAATTATGTCAAAAAGAATAAAATACCTAAGAATAAATATAACTAAGAATGTAAAAAATCTATGCACTGAAAGGTATTATACATTGATGAAGAAATTAAAGAAGATATAAAAAAAGAAAATATATTGCATACTCATGGATTGTAAAAATTAATATTGTTAAAATGTACACTTTATCCAAAGTTATTTACAGACTTAATGCAATCCTTATCAAAATTCTATTGGCATTTTTCATAGAAATAAAACTATTAATCAGAAAAGTTTCATGAAACCACAAAGGACCTCAAGTGGTCAAAGCAACCTTGAGAAAAAAGAATAAAGCTGAAGGTATCACACTTGTAATTTCAAACTATAATACAAACTTTAGCCATCAGAGCAGTGTGGTAGTGATGTAAAAACAGAAACATAGATCAATGGGACAGAAGATAAAGGCCAGAAATAAACCAAGGCATATGTAGTCAATTAATTTACAACAAAGGAGCCAAGTATATACAGGAGCCAAGTAGTCTGAAGAGAGTATACAGGGGAAAGGATAGTCTCTTCAATATATGGTGCTGGAAAAACTAGACAGCCTTGTGAAAAAGAATGAAACAGGACCATATCTTACACCATATACAAAATTAACTCAATGTAGATTAAAAACTTGAACATGAAACCTGAAACCCTAAAATTCATAAAATAAAACATGAGGGAAATCTCTTTGATATCAGTCTTGGGAATGACTTTTAAAATTTAATACCAAAAGCAAAGGCAACAAAAGCAAAAGTAAACATGTAGTACTACATCAAATTCAAAAGCTTCTGCATCTCAAAGAAAGCTATCAGAATGGAAAAGAAACTTATCAATGGGAGAAAATGGTGGCAAATCATATATCTGAATCAGGGTTAATATCCAAAATATATAAAGAACTCATATGACTCAACAGCAAATGTCCCAAACAATCCAATTTAAAAATGGTCAGAGGAACTAAATAGACACTTTTCCACAGAAGACAGTGACTATCCTTAACCCTCTGACCCTCTCACCTACCAGGCACATAACAAACACTCAACATCACTAATCATCAGAGAAATGCAAGTCAAAACCACCATGAGTTTTTCCCTCACACCTGTTAGAATGACAATTATGGAAAAGACAAGAGATAACAAGTGATGGTGAAATGGAGAAGAGGAAACTCATACTCTGTTGATGGGACTGTAAACTGGCACAGTCACTATGGCAAATGGTATAGAAGTTCCTCAAAAATTTAAAAATGCAACTATCATATGATCCAGCAACTCTACTCCTATTTATTTATCTGAAGAAACGGAAAACACTAGCTCAAAAAGATATCTGCACTCTCATGTTTATTGTTATTTCCAATAGCCAGTCATGGGAACAACAACCAGTCTATTGACAGATGAATAGATAAAGACAACTTGCTATATATAGTATTCATATATATATATATATACACTTTAGACTTTTGCAAAATGTAAAATTTTCATATATAGTATTCATATATATAGTATTCATAGTATTCATATATAGTATTCATATATAGTATTTATATATATATAAATTATTGTGTTGTACACTTTAAACTAATACAATGTTATATAGCAGTCATAGCCCAATAAAAGTAAGGAGAGTAAAGAATAAAAGAAAAAATATTAATGAAAACAACTTAGACAAGTCAAAGAAAAAACATGTTACATAAAAAAATCCATCACATCACATTGTTCTAAAATATTACACAGCAGAAGACAATGGGATAATGATGGATAACTTATTTAAAGAAATATTGATGTATGTATATGCCTGTTTGTAGGATAGAGCCCACTGCATTTTTATTTAAGAAAATTCTCTGAAAAAAGAGATTATTTGAGAAATGTAGGTATTCTATATGTGGATTTTATATAATTTTTAATTAGCTACATATTAATCTTTTCATTAAAAAATGCTAGATGACTTTCACTTTCTGATTTCAAAACTCACTACAAAGCTACAGTAATCAGTGTCATACTGGTCTAAGACAGACATGTGCTTGTGGAATAGAATAGAGAGCTCAGAAATAAACCCTAGCGTATATGGGAGTATATTAATTTTAATAATCCAAAGCAATACCTCACCTATTAAATGGTGCAGCATCAAACAAGCAGACTGCAATGAATAAGTAAAACTTTTAGCACTTTGATATATATAGTGTATGATGCTGATGGTCTCAAAATGATATTCTAATTGATAAGGATAATTCATCTCTAATCTGCTTAGATATGTCCTACCAAAAAAAGAATTGTGATTAAGGAAATCTGTTTAGTAACAGACCATACTTTCATATTCTTTTTTAAAATAACAAACTCTTCACCTGCTTTCCATTCTAATTTTATTAGCTCATGCAAATAAAAATTATTAGTTATTAATAATTTTTATGTTTGTATCTTTAAGGAGATGATCTCTTTCCCCAGCTACTGTGATTTTTGAGAGTAATGTTGTGTAACCATGTCTTTCCTTTCAGATAACCCCTGCATCTACTATGATGAGTACTCTAACTGCCCACACCTGGAACATAGGCACGGATGCAGGCACCAGTCAGTTAGGCTGCTGTGCAAAGCCACTTGTCTTTGTAGCACAGAGATAACATAAACTAGAATGCAATGCTGAGGAAATGTCCGCTGGATTGTATCTTTTACCTTAATTTGCTTCAGTAGCTTCTGCTGAATTTCATTTGGTTCTAATTATGCTTGAGATCCTAATTTCTCACTAATCATATATGGGCATCAGATATTTATATCCATGCCCGCACTCCTGTCTTGGTACATCCTGAAGTAACGTTGTTTTAGATTTTCCTACTCCTGCAGTGAAAGGTCTAGTTCAACACCTGCTCCATATTTAAGCTTTGTGATTTAGAGTTCTTGGGTTGACATTATTCAGCTGAGGCACAACTGGGCCCCTCTTTCTCATTTTAACTCCTTCCCCTGCTTTCTTACATCTCCCACCAGCCTGATGTTTGTCTTCCCTGTATAACTTACATAAACCAAAAATTCTTCACTTCTTTACTTTTTTCTTGAATCAATCATTAAAATAATCTACAAAGCAAACAAAGCATCCAGTATCATTCAATGCAAGGCAAAAATTGTTTAACTGCAAGTGGTTTTAAGTGTCTTATCGTTTCATTGCTATATCTATACGCATTTGTAAAGCAGGGGAAAAAACCTGTGTGTCTTTCATTTAACAATATATGGAACCAG
>PVKU01014890.1:0-20756 GCA_004027475.1 Anoura caudifer | reverse complement strand
TCAGACTGTCAGCTGATTTCTCAAAAGAGACCTTACAGGCAAGAAGGGGCTGGAAAGAAGTATTCCAAGTCATGAAAGTCAAGGACCTACATCCAAGATTGCTCTATCCAGCAAAGCTGTCATTTAGAATGGAAGGGAAGATAAAGTGCTTCTCAGATAAGGTCAAGTTAAAGGAGTTCATCATCACCAAGCCCTTATTCTATGAAATGTTAAAGGGACTTATCTAAGAAAAAGAAGATAAAAAATATGAACAGTAAAAAAAACAGCAAACTCACAGGTATTAACAACCAGACCTAAAACAAAAGCCAACTAAGCAAATCACTACAACAGGAGCAGAAACACAGAAATGGAGATCACATGGAGGGTTAACAATAGGGGAGTGGGAGAAGGAGAGAAGGGGACGAGGTACATAGAACAAGTAGCACAGACAGTGGGTAGAAAATAGACAGGGGGAGGGCAAGAATAGTGTGGGAAATGTAGAAGCTAAAGAACTTATGACACATGGGCATGAACTAAAGTGGGGAATGTGGGTGGGAGGGGGTGTGCAGGGTGGAGGGGAATGAAGGGGGGAAATGGGACAACTGTAATAGCATAATCAATAAAATATAATTAAAAAAAGAAAAAAAGAATCAAATCAATGATTTGGAATACAAAGAAGAAAAATATATCCGATCAGTAAGCAGAAAACAGAATCCAGAAAATCAAGGATAGTATAAGGAGCCTCTGGGACAACTTTAAATGTTTCAACATTTACATAATAGGGATGAGAAATTGGAAAGCTATTTGAAAAAATAATTTTAAAAAACTTCCCTAATTTAGTGAAGGAAATAGGTATGCAAGTTCAGGAAGCACAGAGAGTCCCAAACAAGATGGATATAAAGAGGATCACATCAAGACACATCATAATTAAAATGCCAAAGGTTAAAAATCAAGAAAGAATCGTAAAAGCAATAAGAGAGAAGTAGAAAATTACTACAAAGGAGTTCTCATAAGATTGTCAGCTGGTTTCTCAAAGGAAACTTCGCAGGTCAGAAGGGATTAGCAAGAAGTATTCAAAATGATGGGAAGCAAGGACCTACATCCAAGATTGCTCTATCCAGCAAAGCTGTCATTTAGAATGGAAGGGCAGAAAGTGCTTTCCAGACAAGGTAAGGCTAAAGGAGTTCATCATCACCAAGCCCTCATTATATGAAATGTTAAAGGGACTTATTTAATAAAAGAGAAGATGAAAACTATAAACATTAAAATGACAATAAATACATAACTTTAAACAATTGATTCTATGAAACAAACTAAGCAAACAGCACAGCAGAAACAGAATCATAGATAAGGAGAACATTGGGATGGTGGCCAGAGGGGAGGGGAGCCTGGGGGAATGGGGGGGAAAGGTGAAGGGATTAAGAAGTTCAAATTGATAGTTACAGAATAGTTAATAGCAAGTTCAAGAAACGGAGTTGCCAAAGAACTTACATGCATCACTCATGGACGTGAATAAAGGAGGGGGGATCACCAGAAGGAGTTGGGGTGCTGGCTGGAGTGGGGCAAAAGGGGAAAAATTAGGACAACTCTAATAACATAACCAATAAAAAAAAATAGAAAACAGATCACTACCTAAAAAAATGTATTTCTCTGCAATAATAGTCTATAACTGATAGGGTTTTCATGAGGCTCAATGACATCTGAATGCAATAATCCTTTTAAAGAATTTAGCACAGTACCTCACCCATAATAATGTGATAGATATGATTATTATTTATAGGATTCAATAATTCTGCATGTTCTGAAACTGCAATAATTTTGAGTGCCAAATCGTAAATTTTATTTTTGCTCAAGTGCTGAGAAGTCACACTAGAGAGGAACTAATAGCTGAAATATGTATGTGTGCAGCACGTATCAAGGTTGTCTTTTTATTTGTGTGATTGTTTGATCCATATTTGTCTTACTTACAAGACGGCTATCTTCGTGACAGTAAGGGCCCTGTCAATTTTTGGTTATCATTTGAACCCTAGCATTTATCAAAGTGCCCAGAACATGGGAAGCACTCAATACTTGCTGAGATATTTTATTCACAAATTTGAAAATATTCCAAGTGCTATGCTAGAAATTAGGGATACAAAATGTCTCAAAAAGTCTGCCATCGAAGAACTCTAGTCCAGTCAAGAAGTCCCTAAATCAAACCAAGGATTACAATAAAACAAAGTAGGTGTTATGAGAATTATTCATATGAAGTGCTGTGGGAAAATATAAGAGGGGCATGCAACCAGTTGGGAGAGAGAGGAGAGTTCGGGAAAGGCTTCCAGAGAAGGTAACAGTTGAGATAATCTCAAAATGAGCAAGAAAGAGAGAGCAGTCCAGGGAGAGCAAGAAACACAGAAATGAGAAAGAGGAAAGGCACGTTTTTCTGTGTAATTGAAGAAGGATCTGCGAGAAAAAAAAAAGTGGCGGGAAACAAGGTGGAGAAGTAGGGAGACATCAGAACATGTATTATGAAGGATTTTGAATTTAATTATGAAGGCAATCTGGAGACACGGAAGGATTTGAAACAGATATGATAACCTGAAAAATGAGTGGGGTGGACTAGATCTCTAAACTGTCTTCCAGTTTTAGAAATCTGCATACACGGTGGTCTTATAAGATTAAAATGGAGCTAAAAAAGTCCTATCGCCCGGAGATGTGGTGGCGGTCAGGATGTTGTGGCACAACACAGCATGTGTCTGAGGTGACGATGATGTAAACGGACCGCTGCGCTGCCATTTGCATGAACACATAGCACACACGGTTGGGTGCAGTACATGATGCGTGACAATGGCAATCCATAACTATGTAACTGGTCTATGTATTTATTATGGTACACTTTTTAGCACTATTTTAGCGCGTACTCCTTCTTCTGACTAAAAATAAAACAGCTTTCTGTAAAACAGTATGCCGTGTTGGGCAGGCAACAAGCAGCCTCACACAACTTGTATTTACCACTTCTCTTCATTGCATCATCTTCTCTTGTGCCTGATTTACTCTGTTGATGTTTTGTACAGTAACACGCTGTACAGTCTTGTAGACTGGGAGCAATAGGCTCTACCCGGTAGCCCAGGTGTGTAGTGGGCTACACCATCTCGGTTTGTGTAAGTACATCCATGATGTTCACACAACCACAACAATGCCTAGCTACCCATTTCTCAGAATGTATCCCTTCCATTAAGTGACACAGGACTGTATTCAAATACAGTATAGCTTTCTTCTGTCCACTTGAGGTTCTCTTATCATCTCTCCCTCCTCTTTCTCCTCTTCCACCTCCTCCTCCTCATCATCAGTTGCTAACACTACTTAACCTACACTGGTCAATTCTGATCGTACTCCATCTGGAAAGCCTTACCTGCTGCCCTGTGCCCTTTCCCTGAGCTTTCTTGGAACGCTCACTCTCTGCTTTGATGAATGTGTAACACTCTATATTATAATTGCCTGGTCAACCACCTCTCTCCTCTTCTCCCTACTTGCTCCCTAACACAGGACTATGTACCCCGAGGTCACGGAGCACTCCTGCATTGCTCACCAGCACCACACAGGCAGCACACACTAAATACTCAGGTTGACTTAACCAGTTGTGTAAGCAATTAAAATAATCTCATCCTCCAGTAATGGAAGTAGAAAAGTCTTTGGCTTGTGTGTTGCTTCCAAAAGTCTTCCTATTTTACCCTTGACCATTAATATGTGCTTATACTTTGGCAAGAGACAATCCAATACAGCTATTGCATAAACAGAAATGGGAATAAGAGATGAACAACATCAACAAAAGCACTTACTTCCCTTCACAGTTGTTAGAAGACTCAGATATTTTTTAACAAGCTATGGAGGCTTGGTCCTTTGGACTTTTCTCTGTTGGGTAGCCAAGGTGGCTAAGAAAGGACCAGGAGCCAAAAAGGTCCAATTAAGGGTTTTTATTCGAGGCTGGAACTGAGATCAGCCTGGCTGAGTCTGAGCAGACTCCAGCAGCAAGGGAAAGAGTGGGAGGGTTTTTAGGGGTGTGTAGCAGAGCCCGGGGATGGTGAGTCACCCTGCTGATGTGTCCCAGGTGTCCAGGGCATAGGTGTTTGCAAGACAATGTCCTCTAGTCAGGGATGGCTGATTCAGCAACAGAAAAGTCTGGGAGATTTATGGGTCTTGCTTCCGGGAAAAGCTTGAGGAAGAAGGGAGGGGAAGTGAGGATTCAACTGGTTTCCAGCAGGATGCCCAGAGCTGTGCTTCATCTGCTTCCGGTAGTAGGGAACCTTATGGTCAGGTATTCAGCTGGTAGCACATACCTTCTTTGTTTTGGCACAGGCGGTGGCTTAGGTCCTGCATGTCCCAGTACATTCCAACATTCTCAGGCTTAAATTGTTCCTGATTATCAGACCATACGTGGCTGAGACCAGGATTCCTGAATCCTCACCCTCCTTCCATAACCACCACCATCCCTTGCAGATTCAGGACCGACCTGCCCACTAGGCCCAGTAGGAACTTGGTGTCTAAGCCCCACAATAAGTTCAGTAGCGCACGAAAATGCTTTAATCTCTCTTACAATCAAGAGAAAAATACATTTTTAAGTCAAAAGTATTTTGAAATAGTATATAAATATATGCATCTTTATACCATCACAGTTGTAGAACATAACTTTTAGTACTTATTTGGCAGAAGGGGTCAATGAAGCCAGATGCCTGTGAAAATCAGGACTTCGGCCCACTGAGTGCCTGCGAAGTGACGTGTGCACAGGGGCCAGGATGAGGAACGGGACTCATCTCACTGCCTCGGAGCTCAGTGCAGCCCCAGTCCTGGTGAGAGGGCAGGACCATGTGACAGATTCAAGGACAGCTCCTGCGCCTCTGGACAAAGGCTTGTATGATGGGCGGAGGGAGGCTGCTCTCACCCCTCTCCCTTAGGCTTTTATGGCAACCCACCAAAGGAAACCAGAATATGTCAGCCAAAATAGCCCCTTTAACAAGTTATTTTGAGTTGAAGGCAATTAAGAAGCAGTAAATGCAGAAAAACCTCCGCCCTTTCTGCCTAAAGGCAGAAGTAGCTTCCTTTTTTACTGGAGACTCTTATCAGCCCAGAGATGAAACCAGAAGAATCTGCAAACAAACTTTGTTAAACTCACCCCTATCTTCCAAGGCAAGGAAGATAAGGACCACCTAGCCCTAGCTGGATTACTTTGCCCAAACCCTTTGTCTTGACAATTCTTCACAAATTAATGGTTTCTTTGTCTCCAACGTGTAAAATCCTGCTCTGGTCACTTCTTCAGGTTTTTGTTCTCTCATAAAGGCTCCCATGTACATGTAGAAATTTAATAAAATTTGTTTGCTTTTCCTCTGGGAATCTGTCTTTGTCTTCTTAATTTTCAGGCCCAGCCAGCGACCCTAATAAAAAGGTCCAAAAGAGCCTTCCCCTCCCCCACACCACTTTAGTTCACCAGCTACCAAAATAAAATGGCTTCCATTACCAGGATTAACAACTAGTTCAATACTCCAGTCATTCAACTCTCTATACACAAACAGAAGTCTATTCAATAATTTTAGATTAACATTTTTATTATTAACTACATTAAACAATATGTTTAAACAAATCATTGTTCTGCTGTTATGTTGTATTTGACTTGTACAGTCTCAGCCAGGTAGTCACTAGCTGTGGAGTTAGTGGAAATGTCTTGCCCAGCACCTGATATTTCCTCTTCCGTATCCCCGGCTTTAGGGACAGGCTCCTTTCTGCCTCAGATCAGTTTTGGATGCAAGATCACCGCATTTAGTTGACAAGGAGGAATATAAGCACAAGGAAGGCCAATTTTGCAGAGGGGAAAAGATAACCTTTAACCTTGAAAAACTTATTTCACTACCCCATTCCAGAGATGCTCTGGAATATTTGCAGTTAAATGTTGAATTCCTCCTGGGTCTGGGAGAAGCCATCCCACAAATTCTAGACAAGCAGACCGGGGCTTGGAACTGTGCTTCCCTGCAGAAAGAATTCTCAAGACACTACTTTCTAGGAAGGACTCCTCTTCTCTGCCCGGAAAGAACAAAGCTGTCATTTGGCAGGTTTCCAGTGGAGCACTTACAGAAGAGAGACGGCAGCCCAAACCCAACGAAAGCTGCATGAGAGTCCCATGTGTGTGAGTTTGTTTCATAAAGGAAAGGACTGGGTCTGTCTTCTTCACCCCTGAATCTCACAACGCGTGTGTGGTTGCAGAAATGCATGAATTGTTCCGAAGAAGTCACTGCTCCCTAGGGTTAGAGGGGGACTCCAGCTAAGCACTGAGCACTTTTACTGATAATTCTAAGCGCACATATTTACTTTTTCTGCCTATCTTTCATTATTAAGCCTCATAAATGTTTTCTGAATTATTTCCAAATTGTTTATTTTTGTCTTTTTACATAACTTAATTCTTTTATCTTTTTTATTCATTCAGCAAATATTTGTTTCTCCTGAGCCAAACTTCCTACTCTGGAGATAATGAAAGAGCAAATGCCTTAGAAACGGACATGCAGATCCAAATATTTATTCCACCAATTTCTAGCTCAGTGCCCTCCAGCAAGCTGCCTGGTATCTACCAGCCTCAGCAACTACACATGCGATCAAGAACCACAGCCACCCCAGGAAGTTGTTTGAAGACTGATGCACGTACATAGTAGGCATTTGATAAGTGTTCATTGTCTTCCCTGCCTCTATTTCCTGTTAAAAGGTGGGAAATTGTATGACTGGAAAATCCAACTTAAGCTCTCAAAAGTCAGAAAAGGTCCTTCCCACAGCACGGGCCATGCTGCGTGCCATCACACCGCCACTTGGCTTCCCTCCGGGAATACAGAGCAGAGGCATTTCTCAGACTCCTTGAGGTCATGGGTCATATGGCCATGAGAATGTGACAGAAGGAGAATTCGCCACTCCCAGGTCTGGCCCCTAACGGAAGCCCAGAAGCACAGAACCCAGTGGATGACTCTTGGGCCCTGTGTGATACCGGAGGCTGGGAAGTCTAGGGCCCCGACTTCCTGCGTGGAGGAGACCCCCCTCCGCTGACCAGCAGCAAATCACAGTGTACAAACTGCCCGATTTGGGGGTTGTGTTGCTTTGTTTTCACAGCGGTTAGCCTGTTTTGAACAATTCACTACACAACCACCAGGCAATCCTGGAACTGAAAACCTGGAAACAGATTAGTAGTAGTCAGTTCTCTCACTAAATTTTCTTGAGAGTGAAGAAGACTGGGTCTTAACATCTCGGTTCCCCTGCAACACTTAGCATAATGCCCTAAATAGTTGCTTATGATCTATGTGTGAGTTGAATATGAGATAGAATTAAATATACTTATATATTTATACTTATACACATTTTAAATGAAGTTCAACTTCCACCCTGCAGCTATTTTAATTTGAAATATAAATTAATTTCTAAAATAATTCCAGTTCAGGAAACAACCAAGATTAGATGACAATTAAAACGGCAATCAGAATACGGCTCATCGGTTGTAGGTGCGCTGGCCAGGGGACGGGGGCTGACAGGGACACCGAAGGTGCAGGAAGGATCCCACTGATACTGGAATACTGAGCTCTGCGAATTCAAGTCCCTGCCACGTATCCGTCTCATTGAGGCCTGGAGGGGTCATTTTCCCCTGGATCATGCCCTCCAACCAATCTGTCATTGCTTCTGTCACGTCCATTCTTTCTCCCAGCGGCCATGCTGGTCCTGTGGCTTTTTAACTAATTCTTCTATCTCACCTTTGATGAATGTCTCTTTTTAGCACACAAGCACCCTTCCACAAGTGTAAAAGTATTCGCCTGACAACTGAAAAACGGATTGCCATTTCAGTTTCTATGGTCACCTCCCTCATAGAATGTGGGAGCAACATTTTTTGAGAATAAGTACTATTCTCAAAAACATTTATCATCAATAACAATCCAACAGTATCCCAAGCTTTTGGACCAGTTGTCAAGGATCTCCAGCTACATTTCCTACCTGTGGGCAATAGTTTCACCAGAAACCAGCAGTCAATACCTCTCTCTCTTCATTGTTTAAATGCCCTCATCCCAGTGGGCTCACTGCCTATGAATCCCAAAATATTCACCGCTATTGTTTAATGTAAACTGTGTTAAGTATAACACATATTCCGAAAGGTACACACAGCACAATTGTCCAGTTCAATGAATCTCTTCACTGTATTGGTCAGTGAGTTGGCTAGTTTGCTTCCCACAAAATTTTGGAGACTCCTTTGAAAAATAGTCCAGATAATGGTCCTTGATATCCTCACATGTTTGGTTTGAGCAAGAAGATCCTTCCCACTTCGCTACTGCCGCTCACACAAACTCTCACAAGCTCTTACTACCTAATGACTAAGTCAACAGTAATCTCTTTCGTGAGTAAGCTCTGAAGGTTTGATATTTAGTCTGTGCCTTTCCATGTATTGATTTTAAGTAGCACTTCTTATTGACACAGAAACATTCATTCCAGCAACAGAATACATATTAACACTGTGTGCAAAATCTGAAGAAGAGATACCTGCGTGGTTCACTGGAGTTGTATTTACAATGGACTCCAAGCAATTCCAGAAGTGGGGGCCAGGTGTGGGAGGTAGGTCTCACGACAGACCAAAAATCCTTTCCTGTCTGTCCATATGTTCGCCCTACGCTGTGCTCCCTCTCCCTGCTGCCTTCACAGATCAACAGGTACAGACACTGGACTTACAGCTGGATGCAAGCCAGTCTTTCCTGCCTTCCCAAGCATGTCCAAGACATGGCCTTATTTAAGCACCACAAAAGATGGAAATTATTCCAAAGCATGGCATTCCAACATTCCTGTGGAGTCAATCATGCCCATGTTTAATTCACAGGAAAGTGGATGGTAAATAGACAGAGAAAAAGCTTTCCTAGAATTATTCATTTATCCTGTAAAGCACAACCAACCATTTTCCCCTTTTTAATTGTCCAACTTTGTATTTAATTAAAATGTCAGCCTTTTATTTGCCAAAACTATCCTGAACTTGTTCTATCCTAGCTGTCATCCTGCAACTGCCCACCTCTCTTCAAAGCTATAGTTCCTACTTAAGGAATACTACGGAAATTTTCTTTCATCCCGTTCATAACTGAACAAAAGTTCATTCTCCATTTTTTAAATCTTTCTCTAACCAGTATATCCCCCAAAGTAAGAAGAACAAATATGATAAGAAAGTATGAGACACTTTATTTATGTTGCTGAATTTTCTTTTTCGTAGAATGTTTTTCCTTGTGCCCTTTTCTGTCTTTAAAAGCTATCATTAATTTTGTTGTTGTTGTTGTTGTTCCCGTGTAGGTAACTACACTTTTTAAAAAAATCTTGGACTATGATTCTTCACATCAGTAACTGCCCTGCACAGCCCGCTGCCCTGGCTGCAGCCGAGAGCCAGGCGCCTGCACTCCCCGCCCCCCACCGCCCCGCCCGGCCACACGGTTGCACGGCTGCCACAGGGTCTCAGGGTGGGGGCAACGCGAGCTTCTGGGGCTCTACACGGCTGCCCTCCCCACCACAAATGTACAGGTTTTGAAATTATTTACGTGTCCTTAATATGGTTATTTTTTTGCTCTTGGATAGAGTGAAGAGGAGCTTCTTCCCCCCATGTTTTCTTATATCCATACATTTTCATGGAAAAAGGAATTATCCCCCCATGCAAGTAGCCCCATTTCACCGTGATTTAGACCCAGCCATGAAACAAGCCCAGGAGGCCCCGCGGCGACGAGTGCGGGTGGAGACGACAGGAAAGGCTGACAGTGGCAGGAGAGGGTGCCCTGTGAGCTCGTGGGAAGTCTGAACCTAAAAGCCAGAATCAGCGCCCTTAAAATGGGCTGCCAAATTGATTCTGATTTTGTATACGGATTGTCATATCTGTTATAACATATATAACATATTAACACACTTTTAAGAACTATATCTATTTCTGTAGACTGTATTAAAAGTTTTACAAAGCACACAGGGTTTTTAGGGCAGAGAAACTATTCTGTAGGATATGGTAATGGTGGGTACAGGTCATCACGCAATTGTCTAAATCCACAGAATGTACAATACTAAGGCTGAACCCTAATGTCACCCTATGGACTTTGGGTGACAATCCTGTGTCCACACAGGTTCACAGATTTTAACAGATGTACCTTTCTGGTGTGGGGTGCTGATAGTAGGGGAGGTTGTGAATATCTAGGGGCAAAGGGTATGTCCAACAAAAAAGATTTATCATCTGGGTATTTTTTCACTTAGCATTAAATCATGTGGAATAAATAAGTACATAATTCAAATATGGCTTCTTGGTGTGCTCTCACCCTTCTTTAGGGGGCTAAAGGGTCACATCGTTACATACAGGGGCTGCTTCCAACATCCCTGCAACCCTGGACAAGTCCCTGGTTCTGGATGTTTTGTTTCAAGGAGACTTTTATTCCCTTTTCACAAGTCCCTGCACCTACACCAATCCTTCTCATTGCATGCAACTTCATTTTACCTGTACTTACAGCTGCCTTGCCTATCAGTCAGAGATGAAATCAGCTTTTCTAAAACCTGCCTTTATTTTTAGCAACCTTTTTTGAGTCTGTATGAAAAAAAAGGAGCTGCAGAATCAGATAACTTTGGTGCCCTTCTTTCCAATCTTCTCTCACCGCCCACCATCCAACCACTTCTACAAGCGCCTGTCAGAGATGTCATTTTAAAGAGCCCGAATCCAATCACTAATTTCTTGGATGAAAATCTTATCTAGCTCCCAACTCCACACTGGCCTGCCACCAATGCCCTTCTCAATCTAATCTGCACTTACCTTTCCTCCTTGCTATTTCTCTAAAAAATCATGGCACTTCCCCACTTTCCATCCATCACCTTGCCATTGTTTTCCTCCCTCCATTTCCCCCTTTTCTGCCTGGGGAAAAAATGTTTATACATGCTTGCATTTCAATTTATCATCTCAGTGAAACCCCCCCTTGACCTCCCAAGATGATATCAATGAACACAATCCCTGTTCTGGTCTCTCTCACTAGCATAAACCTCATTCATTACACTACACTACGGTTGACTGTTCCTTTAGCTGTCCTTCCACTGGACAGTAAGGAACTTGAGGTCACTGACCTGGGTCATCTTTGCATTCCTCACTTCTATGCGAGTGACCAGCACTCAGTAGGTGTCCTGCCAAGTCCAGGGTGTATGACAAAAGCATTTATGTAATCAGTACCAATTGGTAGTGCACCTGACCAAGGAGAGGAACCAGAATTCTCTCATCTTGTCCAAGAGAGGAAGCAGTAAAGGTTTTTCCTTATAACTGCCTGGTTGGTTGCACTACATACATTTGACTTGTATTACAGTGTTTCAATAAACATAGTATTACCTTTCTTCATCAATGTAGCTTAGAATAGCAAATTTTCCCTCTTATTTGTGAAACTGGTGATGTAAATTTAAGTAATGGCTATTACAAAGATTGATCCACCTATTTAGTCACTCAAATATATTTTGTATCTTCCATATAGAATAAATAAGGTGGTTTTTTTTTAATCCATGGGTTTTATTTGGGAGATAGAGAATAAGACTATTTATACCAAACTCACAAAGAGAGTACAAAATGCCCATGAAAATTCAACATCTTATGAAAATACTGACACCAGCCAGATCCATTTCTCAGGAGTTCCATGGGACTCAGCCCCTGCAGCTCTCACGAAGCAATCCTTCCCCCTGGCAGCCTGGAGCCAAAGCCGAAGAATGGGGTTCTGGAGAGAACAGTGGTTTCATGAAGTGAGAAAGCACGCGACCTCCTGCTGAGTGCTTCCACCACCACTCACCTCCATTCATCCACTGCCACACACACACACACAAACACACATGTGCACATGC
Source organism: Anoura caudifer (assembly GCA_004027475.1). NCBI lineage: Eukaryota > Metazoa > Chordata > Mammalia > Chiroptera > Phyllostomidae > Anoura > Anoura caudifer. Next base: position 8,915 of record PVKU01014890.1, on the reverse strand, counting down.
ACAAATGCCCTCACAACTGCCCTTCTGGGCAGGCTGCTGTCAGAGGCACCCAGGGTGGGACAAAAGTGGATTTACAGTTGTAAGTACAGGAAACCCCAAGTTTAATCTTGCGTTATCATTCACTAATTATTTATTGTTTTCCATACACACGACTGCAAACGTACCCTTGCCCCACCTTGTATTTGGATGCACGTCACTCACCCAGCTGCACTCACACAGGACAGAAACCAGGTCGAACAGGGCCAGGCCGGTGCCAGGGGTTCTCCTGACTGACAGAAACCCTGGTTTCCAGGGACGCATGCGGAAAAGACATCAGGTTGAAACACATGCCAGGCTGCGACGGGAAGCCCACTGGGCCGGAAGTCACTGGGCCCGAGTTCTGGTGCGGGCGCTGCTGTGGTGACGGTGAGCATGTCTCTCCGCGTTTATACGTCTCAGTTCACTCGTCTACCGCGGGGCATTCCAGTCTGCGTTTTTCTGTGTCTGGGTTTACAAACTTCTCAAAGGACATGAACACGTGCTAGGTGCGATGCAAAGGTGAAGGAAAAACAGGAATCATTGTACTCAATTACCTTCATTAGAAGAAAAGTAAAGACATAATTTGGAGTCAATTTCAAAGTTGTAGGGGTTTTTTAAGGATAAAATTAGTAGATTTCGAAGACATATTATGCTCATTTTGGATGAACTTTATCTGTACCTTCAGACCTCTGGTGAATAGGCTCTTCTCCCTGTGTGTTAGAAGACCTTCAGTGAAAATGATGGGAAAATACAGATAGGCATTCTCCAAAATCCCTTCTGTGTCTTCTCATCCTATGATTCTGTATATTGACAGAATAGCCAGTTTGATTTAAACCTTAGTTATAGCTTATAGTTGAAACATAATGCTTTGCATAGAGAGAAATTAAATTTCTAGATTAAGGTACATCACAATTCTCAGTCTAATGTCCTTTCTTTGCTGTGGGGGAAGGAGAAAGCAGAGGCGTCAGCAGAGAAGACTCTGGCAAGTATGCGCCTGATGCTCCAGAGGCGAGACAAAAGCAGGGGTGAGAAGTAAAGAGCACACGTAGAACTCTCCTGGAAATGCGGCCGGGCGTGACTAAATGGATCTTCCCAAAGAAGAGGAGCAGAGAAGGTGTGCTCCTATGATGTGAGAAAAAAAGCAACTTCCTCCTACCAAAATGTTCAAAAATCTAGATTTCAGGAAATACAGTCTGGTAGCTTGATTACTTTGGTTCTGGGCATCTATGAGAAGTAAAAGCTATTGAAGATTAAAGAAACGCTTAATATAGAGCTTCTCTAAATTATCCCATTCCCTCTCTCCATATTTTATGTGCACAGAGTAATATAGTTGTCAATCCTGGTGTAACACACTCAGTCTTCATTTCATTATTTCATGGTGGACATGATGCTTTTGCACTGTGCAACTAACCATAATATATTGAGCCAAATTAAAAATAAAAAGCCCTTGAAACTAAAGATGCAAATTTCCACAGATAAAAGTGGTACATGCACATATTTAATTTGACATTCTCCATCAGCCAGGAAGAAAATACCCCTTTGTCATTCATCAGGACTTCTATAAGATGGGAGCTCGTCAGAAGAAACCTGGCTAAATCAGAATCCACAAAATAAAAAGAAAATGTACCCTGGGAAGACACATTGATAGGAACATATTTCTCTCCACTTTAATTTCTGCCAAGGTTGTGATCGGGTCTGCGACGCAAACACCAAACAAGGAATTTGCTTCAGGAGCATGCTTCTGTGAGGGGACACGACACAGGTCAGAATCTTCTTTCCAGGTGGGACTGCAATCAGCTGCGTGCCCATCTGGCAACCTGGTCGTTTGTACACATAAAATGTGTGAAAACTGATACACTGAGTAGTTTATCCATGACTCACGAAAGGAAAAAATCATTATCTGCTACCAAATTTACAAATTCAGCATATACTCTTGTGTCTTATTGCTTCACTTATTTATGAAATTACAGGTAAGAAAAGGAAAAATGAAAGATGACAATTTTCCTTACAGCAGAGATGGATGTTGTAAAATAGCTGGAAAAATAATTAAAACGGACAAATTCACAAGCAAACTACAAACTTGTATTTGTGCATTCAGTTCTAAAGCACCCGGAGAAGAAAATATTCCAAAGTCTTGGCTGTAGTGATTTCTGTGGAGAACAATAAAGTTCTGACCTTCAATGTGCTCTCCAAACAGTTCAGGGTGTTGCCTTTGACCTGCAAAACCCCAGTATCATTTGGGCTCAGGTTTCCATAGAAACCGCCTTTATGCACCACCATGCCTGTCTCAGCCGGCCAATGGACAGCTGCCAACAGGCCTTAGGTGTGAATGCCATGTGCTGGAAGCTCCGCACTTTCCATGGAGAAATTCCATCTTTGGAATTCACTTTTTCAGTTGGTTTCACCAAATGCAGGGATATTGGCCTTCAGGTCACAGAACAAAGCCCACATTACCTGACACCTACGGGAATATTTACTGGTAAATAAATAGCAAGTCAAACCATTATTAAGATGGAATAACTATCTTGACTTAAATTCTGAAAATTCTTTGATTTCCTTCTGAATTGCTCCAAGCATGCCAATGTGTGTTGAAACTATAATTAAGTCCTCCCACTTCTCTGTGAAAAAATTCAAGTCTGTCTAAATAATAAAGGTTCCTTTGAAAATGCAAGAGTTTTAGAACAATTGGTAATGAGTTATTAAAAAAATAAAGACCTCAGAACTAGAACATTTATTTATATAGCTCAAATTAGAACACAGAAATTCCCATCTAATGCACTGGTTTATGAAGATGCCCAGAAAAGAATTAACCCCCTTCTCCAATCCATGAAACCGGATTTTACAATTAAGTGTGGGAACAGCCCCCCATCTTCAGGAAACAGATACTTTACCACGACCAAGCCTCACCTCAAACGGCACCCCCTCAGCAGCCTCCCACACGCACTCTAGATAAAGTAGTGCCAACCCCAAAGTTAATCTTGACTACTTCATAGCAGAACTGACAGAAGAAAAAAGTTAGCAAATCTGAAACTATGTCAATTGAGATTGTCCAGATCAAGAAACAAAAACAAAAATGAATGAAGAAAATGAGCAGAGCCTCAGACACCTGTGGGAAACCATCAGGCTGCCTCCCCAACGTGTGCGGAATGAGTCACAGAGAGAAAGAACAGAGAGAAAGGGGCAGGAAAAATGTAAAGGAATAGTAGCCAATAATTTCTTAAATTTGATTAAAAATTAATCTAATGGCCCAACTAATATTGGAGTCAAGAATATTCAATGGGGAAAGAATAGTCTCTTCAATAAATGGTGCCAAGAAAACTGAATAACCACATGCAGAAAAATGAATTTAAACCCCTATCTTAAATTGTTCACCAAAAATTAAAATGGATCAAAGACATAAATGAAAGACCTGAATCTGTAAAAGTCCTAAAAAGAAAACAAAGGAAAAACCTTTTGACATAGGTCTTGGCAACAATTTTTGGGATATAACACCAAAGTACATGCAAGGAAGGCAAAAATAAACAAGTGGGATGACATCAAATTAAAAAGCTTCCATACAGCAAAAGAAACAATCAACAAAATGCAAAGGAAAGCCAGGTAATGGGAGAAAATATTTGCAATATCTGATATCCATATATCAGTAAGGAATTAACATATCTGCTGGGAGGAGGAAGGCAGAGAATGGGGGAGAAGGTACAGCAAATAAGAAGCATAAGTTGGTGGGTACAAAATAGACAAGTGGATGGTAAGAACAGTATAGGAAATGAAGAAGCCAAAGAACTTATACACACAACCCATGGACATGAACTAAGGCAGAGGGGATGCGGAAGGGAATGGGGGTACTAGGTGGAGGGATGCAATGGGGGAAAATTTGGGACAACTGTAATAGCATAATCAATAAAATGTATTTTTAAAAAAGAACTGGAAAAATTAAAAATAAGAAACAACATATTTTTGCCATAAAATTTGAAGAAGGAAGAGGAGGAAGTACAGAAAAACATGGTTAGAGACACATATTTTCTTCAATGGACTCATGGAATTCTAAAAATACATCAATTTTTTCCCAAGTTAATTTATACATTTTTTACAATCTTAGTCAAAACATCTGGTTAAAATCCAAAGTGTTTTCTAGGCCCTAGAGAGCTCCAGGGCCCTAACTGTATCTCTGACCTCATCCCTTCCACCCCTCACTCCTTCCAACCACGCAAACCTTCCCTCTCTCCCCGCAGACCATCAGGCACCTGCCTTCCCTCTGCCCGTGGCTAATCCTTTCTTTCCACTTGCTCTCTCACTTTCCTGAAATGCCATCTCTCACAAAAGCACTCTCAGAATACGTTGTTGAACACCATGCCCGTCATCCTCTGCCTTTCCTCGTTGTTTGTCACACCTGTCCCCACCTCACACTGGGCTGTGCCGCCATCCTGGTGTCTCTTTTCTGTCTCCCGTAAGAGGGTGAGGGCAGTGCCTGCGTGTCGGGAGCACAGCCCCAGCCCGTCCCCAGCACCGAAAACATTGGGTGCCTGGCACAGTAAAGGACACCGTAAATACTTGTTGAATGAAATAATTTAAAAATCCCAACTGGATAAAATTACTCTAGGTTTAATGTGAAATTATAAATAGAAAAGATTATAAAAATAGTTTTTAATGCAGTAAAAAAGAAGTCTTGCTTTAGCGAGTGTTAACATTGATTTTAAAATCATAGTTAAGTCAATGTCGTACAGGGAAAGAGATGGGCAGATCTGATAAACAAAAATGACAAACCAAAAATAACCAGAGCTCATGAAAGAACCCACCACAGCATAAAAGCAACATTATGAAACAACGAGGGAAAATAAATTATTCAACAAAGGCGGTAAGGTACACCAGACCAAACTTTCAGGGAAAAAAAAAAAAAAGAAGCTACTCTATAAAATCTAATGAAGGTCATGCCTTAAAAATTATTTTAAAATAAAGCAATTAAATAGGAAAATATATGTGAATATTTCGCTGATATATGAGTGTGAATGATACTTGCTAGGAAATCACACACACACACAAAGATTTGAACACATGAAACTTTTAAGTGTATACATATCGACAATGCTATAGCCAAAATGAAAAGACAACATAATGAAGATAAGACCTCTTGGCACAAATATAACCAAGGCCGTTGTGCTTACCTTATAAAGGAAATTTATACATCAGTATGGAAAGCATTAAGACGAATAGAAATGGAAAACCAAGAGCATATTAAAATGTACATTCTCAGTGGTAATCAAAAAATGTAATTAAAACAATGCATCTAACAATGCATCTATCGAATTACCAAAGTTACAAATACTAAAGGTTATTGTTAACAAAGACGTAGTAGAATAGCATCTCATACATTGCTGACAGGGGGAAAAATTGGTAAAAAAAAAAAAACATTAAAAAATGTTTCCTGTCTAATAAGAACCATTAATTCTACTCCTAGAAATCATTCCTAAAGAAATAAGTGTGAACTGAGATTTAAATCTGAAGTTTTTCATCGCATCATTTTACATAACATCAAAAATTTACCAAAAAATCCCACACACTAACCAATATTTTGGTGAAATCATTTATGGTACATTCATAAAATGAATGATTATGCAAGTATTAAAGACATGTTTTTAAGAAATATTTGATGATATCTGCTAGCATTTATTATAAAGTTAAATTAGAAGGGAGAGGAAGAGGGGAATAAGCAGAAAAAAAAGAGAATTCCGAATTATATACAGTTATTACAGGATGTCACAGCTGAACCAGAGCTTAGATCTTATAGGTAAAAGAATTATGTTCCTTCTCAACACAGCAATTCAATCTAGGGCCCCGCTCTGTTTGGTGGGGCTGAGTAGAACCACCTGCTTTTATAAATGTGTGTGGAAAGAGAGATGCCTTCTGGTAAAAAACCAAAATGAGTCCCAAAGCCATACCCCTGCAAATGGGTATATCCAAACCAGAGCCAGATGTCAAGACAAGCTGTTGCCCACAAGGAAACCCGCATAAGAAAGGTTAGGCCACTGATCACCAGAACTGAGACCCAGGGTCCAAGAAATGGAAAGGAAGGTGGGTTTCAGAACCAACACGCACTTAAAGCTGCTCCAACAGGCCCAAGGAGGACCCAAGAGAGGGAAACGTCTGTCCTACTCTTAGCACTGTGCGTGGCGTGAACTCAGTTAGCACTCAATGAGCATTTTTCCTGAATGAAAAAAAAAAAAAAATAGAGTGAGTCAATGAATCAATAAGTGAATCAAAATTGGACACCTGGGACCAGGCAGTTTTGCTATGGGCACCTCGATGAAGCACGATGCCGAGAAGTACTTCTTTCAAAGCTCAAAGAGTAGATGCACAGATACTTTCACCAGGACCAAGTACAAAAGCAAGTAGTAGTGTGTAGGTGAACCCCTGATAGTGGTAGCTCCGCGGTAGGGAAAATCCTTGGGGCGATTCTCCTGGGGCTTCAGGGTGCAGCCATGGCCCTTGGGGTGACACTCAGGTTCAGAAGGCAGCCACAGGTAAGCAAGGAGAGGAAGGAATGGAGGTAGGGGCGGGAGTCACCTGGGGGGGTTTTCAGATACTTGGAAAAAAGCACCCAGGAGAAGAGCCGACTTTCTGCTCCTCTGTGAGGTTGGTGCCCAAGCCATTGTTATTTGGGTATTTCATGGAGAGGTGGCTGCGTTGTGTGGACACAGACTTTTTCAAAATAAGTTATTATTAAAGTTACATAGTGATATGCCCCTTTTTTAAAAACAAAAAGTCTTCCGTAAACACATGCACATGTGCTCATGTACAAGACAGTCATACCTCCGCATAGACAGACACACTTCCACATGTAAAGTTTTTGATTAAAGGCCTTGGGTTTGTGTTGTAAATTGGGAAAAAAATTGAAAGATGGTTTTTCATGAAAAGGGGGTAAATAAAGGGCATGAAACACCAAAATACCTACTTCTTTAAGGTTTCTTTAAGGTATTAGTGACATTCACAAGGCTGTGCTGCACAGAACATAGCACAGTGAGGATTAACTGCACACAGCCTTCACATCACCTGGGCAGCACAGAGCCCTGCACAGGGAGGGGGGGGGGGGCACTGCAGAAGGAGCAGGGAGGAGGCCAGCTTTGATGGGCAGCCCTGGAGGCATGGGCAGCCTGGCAGGAGCCACCTGTGCAGCAGAGTCTCCAGAGGCTTTCGGCAGCAGCAGCAGCATCACTGCAGGAGGGAAGAGCAAGCACCGGCGCCATAGCCACTGGGACTAACGGACCACGCAGGGGAAGAACGCCCATGGAGATTTACAGAACTGGTTTGGAACAATCTGAGGGGCTGGACTTCTCACAAAACAGGTGAAATTGGAGCCTGAAAATATGTGAGTTTTTTTTTCATTTTTCACCAGTTTTATTGTCACTGCTCCAACCCATGAGATAGTTTGTCACTGGTCATATGCTACATGTTCCTATATACATATAGCAGGCACTTTACATAGCAAAACATATGTTTTTAAGCATAAAAACAAAACTGGCATTTACCAGAGTTCAACATGAACAATGGAACTGGGGGGAAGAGGCTCACTGCACTCTAAACACCCTGGCCCCTGGCTTCTTTCCCAAACGCCAAGCACGTTAAGCTTCTGGACTTTTCTAACTTGCTCTTCTGCCTGGACCATCCTTCTCTGGGATTCCTCCAAGGCTCCCTCTGTTTTCATCAGCTCACTGCTCAAACATCAACCAGAAGAGGTCTTCCCAGTCTATCCTATCTAAAACAGCACCCTTTTATCTCCTTTCCCTATCATCCACACGCTTTCAGATCAGTTCAGTTTAACTCAGGTCCCGTCTGGAACGTAAAGCTCCTTCACAGCAGGGACTGCATCCCATTCACTGGGCCCCTAACACTCTGGAAAATGCCTGGCACACAGTTAAGCACCTAAAAAGACCTGCTCCGTGACATGAATTGGGCCTGAATTTAACTTGCCAACTGCAGGACTTGCTTTTTAGGTTGTGAGGTCACCTCACAAAGCACACCAACGCAGAAGAAAACACGCCCCGTGAGGCTGCCCTCGCCATTTTGAGCCATGTACAGGGACTTGTGCAGGAATCCCTTGCAGCTCTCACAGTCAAAGCTGTCCCTTAAAATGCTATTTGGTTCCTTGTCCCGCTGAGAAGGGAAAGGGGTAAATGCGAGGAAAATAAACTATGGGGGAAGGGGGAGTTGCTTACAAAATACCAATAATAAATAATAATAACCAATGGGAAGATAAGCCACAAATTTTAAAGATGAATCCACTGAAAAAATAATAGTTATTTTTTAAAAGGAGATTTCCATTATCTCGTGACTATTCCATTCACATTAAAACATGCATATTAACATTTTGTTGCGTGTTTTTTTTTGGTTTTATGTACAAAGAGCTAGCATTGTTTCTGCGGTAAGGTAGGTGTCTTGAATTGCCCACTCAAGGAAGTTCTCTTAGCCCAACTTACTGAAGCCTGTACCCTCTGCACACTGACAGAAACCCTGGCGATGACAAATATTGAGGCCGCCGTATTTCCAGAACAGACCATGTGCCTTTGCGCAGACGGCAAGGCCGAGAATGCTGGCCGAATTTTCTCCGTCAGCTCCAGTAAAGCTGCTGTTGACCCAACAAGGCGAAGAGTGAAAATATGTTTTACCATTGTCACTGAGGTCTTAGTTCCACTCTGACCCAGTGCGGTCTGGGGAAAGATCCCCATTGTTTTTTTTTTTTAATTCTTTTATTTTATTTTAATTGTTGTTCTTATACAGTTTTCTGTCTTCTACTCCCATCCCAGCCCACCACCCCAGCCCTCCACAGCTCCCTCCCATTTCCACACCCCCTAGCTTTTGTCCATGTGTCTTTTACACTTGTTGCTCTAAACCCTTCCCCTTTTCCC
>PVKU01014889.1:0-20768 GCA_004027475.1 Anoura caudifer | reverse complement strand
TTTCTTCCTTGTTTTTTGTTTGGTTGTTTCTTTCTTCCTTCTGGTCCAGTCCATTGATTTGAGTCCCAGTTTTCCTCCCATCTCTGTTGGTTCCCCATGCATCTTTCTTCATTTCACTTATTGTAGCCTTCATTTTTTCATCTAATTTGTGAGCAAAATCAACCAATTCTGTAAGCATCCTGATCACCAGGGTTTTGAACTGTGCATCTGATAGGCTGGCTATCTCTTGGTTGCTTAGATGAATTGGCTCCAGGGCTTTGATCTGTTCTCCCGTTTGAGCCTCTTTTTTTTTTTTTTTTTTGGTCTGGTTGCACCTGTTACATATGAGCGGCTGAGCTGTAGGTGTTCACCAGGGTGGGGCAGCCCAGTTGCTGGGTTGTGATGCTGTATGTGGGGCCATGGTCTGAGAGGGAACAACAGTGCTTGTTCTGCTCTCTCTCATATTTCAGTCCCTTCCGCCACTTCCCACAAGCAAATTGGGCCCTTCCAGTGTTGATCTCCATGTGGGTGGGCTTGTGTATGTTCTAGGGCCCTGTGGGTCTCTCCAAGGTACTCTCCTGTGAGGCTGGGAGTCTCTCCCCACACCTCAACCTCCACAAGTGTTTTCAATTGGTGTTTTTAGGTTTTATTTCCTGGTGCTGGGGCCCTGGGTTATGTGGTCTGTCTCCCAATTTTTGCCTGGATTATCTGCGTGCAAATGTGGGACCACCTGGTCAGCCAGTAGCCTTGCTCGGTCTCCCTAATTCTGCCCATTGCCACCCCACACCTGTGCTCCACTAGCCTCCACCTGTGCACCTGGGGTCCTCAAACCTCTGCTTTTTCCTGCCGCAACTCCACCCCTCTTACCAGTCTGGATGAATGGTTGTCGGACTTCTGTACAGTTCAATTTTCTGTTAGTTCTGGTTTTTTTCTTGTTTCTAAATCTTTGTTGTCCTTAATTTTGGTTGTGCAAAGAGGCACAGTGTGCCCACCTATGCCTCCATCTTGGTCAGAAGTCCAGAAGTAATTACATTTAGATGTTTTCTTAATGTTAACCCCATAAAGGTGAGTACCAAAAAAATGTTGCCTAAAGTAGTACGACTTTTCCAAAGATCTGATTTAATTAGTGTTTCCAGCTAGATTTCACTTTTTTGTTTTTGGAAATTTTGCCATGTCTGAGGTATTCCACCAAACACATGTAACACAAGTCAATGTGTTACACTTGTGGCAATGACTCTAGAAAGTTGCTTCAGTCCTCATCCCAGTGAGCTAGTTGGGTCATTGGAGACTCCAAAGAAACACAATAGCTCAATATCAGAATACAAATGTTTGAACTCAGCTCTTCCTTCTGAAACCTGGGATCCTTGTCAACTTCCTAGGAATCTGAAAAAACCTGTGTCTGATTCATTTGTATACTAATGGAAGTGTCCTGGGTGAGAAGCCAAGAGCCCTGAGAACCTTTCAGCTAAATCTAATTAGAAAGCAGCACCCAGGTAATGAAACCTTAAAAAAGTGAGCTCACTTGTTCATCGAGAGTACAAAACATAAGGAATCTGGTAATTAGACACCCACATTCTAGAGACAGGTCATTATCAAGTTTATATTACTGAAGACAGTCAAGAGAACAAAATGTTTGCCAGTTGTCTCAATAGTTTCTATGGTTGTGTCTTTTGGGAAAGGCCATAATAAAACTGTTTCCCTCACTATAAAGAGTGAACCTGGCATACCCTCTAACAACCTTGTTCATATACCTGTGGGTACACTCAGGAAATTTAGGCCATTACTGTGACTCCATGTGGGCAGCATTGCAGCCATTGCCAATTTTTTCTGTTGAGTTGTGGGGAGAATATCAGGAGAAGAGGGTGGCTTTCCTCGTCAGAAGCAGTTTGTTAGCTATTGGATTACTGCTAGGTCTGTCAGTTGTGTACTTCAGGTCATGGCTTGCAGAATAAGAAGGGAGTGCTGAAGAACATATTAATCTACATTTTTATAATCCTGAGCTACTGGTGTGTCCTTTGACTTGTTTTAAGGTTGGACGTTTATGTAGTTTTTCCTCTGTACCTGATCAGAATAAATTTTAACAAATTCTGGTGCCGGTCCATTCTGTGGCAATGCCAAGGCAGCCCCCTGAAGTTACGTGATTGAATACCACACAACATCTTTACAAAGCTCCACACAGAAACCCATGGTGGAGCATTTAGACAGGTACAAACTTTCTGTAATCTCAGACAGGGGGCAGGTACCAAAACAACAACAGTCCAAAACTGTCAAAAGTGATTGTGGGCACAGAAAACCTGTACAGCCCAAACCTTAAGATGATAAGGGCCAGCCCATGTCCCAGACTTCAGTCTATGTAGTCATTGGGACACCCCCAGAGTCTCACACAAGCCGTCACACTGTCCCACTCCCAATGGAATCTGAGCCTCCATTCTCTTCACCACCAGCTGCTAAAAGAAAGTGTAGAAAGTCAGTCCTCACATATTTGTGGGAATATTAGAAAAAAATTGTATGTCGTTCAGTTTCACAGCATGCCATAAGCATCTTGCATTTGGCCAGTTTTCATGGAACTCTCTTCTTAAAGTGTTTGTGTAGCAGTCAGCTCCATTGTCCTTTCTGTCCTTCTAAGTCATGTATCAATTATCGCACTTTATTGCCTCATTTGTACACAAATGATAGATGTGATTAAGTTATTGCAGCAGTGATGCAGACACAGACAAGCAGTGTCTGTGGTGTTGTGGATAAGATGACATAAATTCACATGGACTACAGATTCCTGTGGAGGAAAAGGGATGGCAGAGCTACTCAACTCAAGGGGAGAGCACACCGACACTTGCCTTGACAGGTTTTTATTGACTTTCCAATAGCATCTATCAAAGGTTTCCATTCATTATCCTTAGGTTTGCTTTAGGTAATTACTTTTTACAGATAGCAATGGAAAGGATGTTACTGATTACTTCTTACAGATTAACAGGGAAAATATGTTTCGACTTCAAGGGAATGATAAGAGTAATTGGTCTGATTACAGTTCACTCCTTGGGAGAATTAGCACAGACTTCAGGAAATTACTTTAAAGATATGCAGTAAGTATTTGCTGCCTCAACTCAGGGTGAGGGAGTTTTAGCAAGAGCAAGTCACAAAGCAGCCTAGGTATAATGCAGGCCTGATTTTCCATGGGAGAACCAATCTGTGGGTTTGGCATCCTGTGTGCTGCCACACACCCATTGGGCTTTTCAACAGAGCTGGGCTACATTTTCCTTCCCACATAGACAGGTTCCTTATACAGCAGATTTTGTTCAACTTGTCTCATAACAAACCTAGACTCCCAAGGTCAGAAGCTGCAACCTCACTTGTTTTTGTGAATTCCCACAAGGGAGAACATTTTTCATAGGGTTACATTCTAACAATGCCACTAGAGCATGACTTGATTACGTTCAGTTGCCATGTTTGCAGTTCCGCCAAAAATATCTAAATTGTCTCCTGATAAGGAATATTAGTTTGCTTGTCCTGTCTATGTTGGTGTGCTATGTTGGTGTCCTGTCTTGTAGTGCTATGTTGGTGGGTGTAAACAACATGTTGTTTTTTTTTTAGAGCATAGCTTTTTAAAATTTATTTTAATTGTTGTTCTTGTACAGTTTTCTGTCTTTTACTCCCATCCCAGTCCACCGCCCCAGCCCTCCCCAACCCCCTCCAATTTCCACCCTCCTAGTTTTTATCCATGTGTCCTTTATACTTGTTCCTATAAACCCTTCCCCTTTTCCCCTGATCTCCCCTCCCCTCTCCTCTCTGGTGACTGTCAGTCTGTTCTTAATTTCAGCGTCTTTGGTTATATTTTGCTTGTTTGTTTGTTTTGTTGATTAGGTTCCTGTTAAAGGTGAGATCAGATGGTATTTGTCTTTCACTGCCTGGCTTATTTCACTTAGCATAATGCTCTCCAGTTCCATCCATGCTGTTGCAAAAGGTAGAAGCTCCTTTCTTTCTGCTGCATAGAATTCCATCGTAAACAACATACTTTTTAACTTACACTTCTCCAAGCTCGAATTTTGAGAGCAGGTTGTGGGCTGGATTGTTTTCTCCTGAGGACCCTTTTTCTGTCTTGCAAGTGAGTGTGTTTAAACTTCTTGTTCCAAGGTGTTTCCTCTATGCTTCTCTCATCCTGATGATTAGGTAAAAGCTCCACTTTTATTTGATTAGGACCCCCCAAATTAATTCACTTACTATTACTCCCCTAAGTACTATCAATCCAAATACAGGCACATTGTGAGGTAATGGGCCTTTACACATCTAATGGTGAATTTGGAAAACACATTTGAGCTCTTAATGCATGTCACAGCTTGACTGAAGAGACTTATACAGAAATGAGGCTACAGGTAGAAAGATATGTGTATGTAATATATTCATGTGTTTATAGCTATGGCCAAATTTTAACCAAAAATTCTATCCCAGTTATATTGCCACCAACATTCTCTGATGGTGGTTGCTTTTGAATGGCAAGCCTCACTTGCCATTTATAACTGTTTCAGACTCAGTTCTCATGGTGTCAAGTTGTCTAATGCTATCACAGTTGCCATTGATGTGCACTATCTTTTAACAATATTTTGTGTCAGATGTTAGCCATTTATCAGCGATGTGGATTTTTTATTTTACAAGTCATGTGATCAGATACTGTCTCTGGAAAGGGCTGTATTTCTTCCTTAAATCTCCAAGTATTTGTCTCTTTTCTAAGCCTCAAATTTCTACAATAAAGGCTTCACAACTTGATTAAATTAAAAAGAATCACTGTCTTTTTAAAAGAATCCAGTGGATTCCTTTCATGTGTGTTTCCTGTACACTGTTGTTGAATGGCGGAGGCATAAAATCCTCCAGAAGTTGCCCTTTCATGTCAGGGGAGTCTGAGGCTCAGTAGCTCAGAGGTAATGTGCTGTTACCAGATTTTTGGTGTTTCTCAGTACTGGCATGAAGGGCCTTGAGAACCCATAACATATTTAAGTTTGTGTATTCCCATTCCTGCATTTGAATGTTTCTTTGTGCAGTCACTGGAAAAATGCTCTTTATACAGACTATTCAAACTTAGAAATAAGGGAAGTCTCTTGTTCCTAAGCTAAAAAAAATGCCTTTAAAAGATTGATCATATAATTCCTCTTGATCAACTATCTTGTGATAGCACATTTAAAGGTCAGAAATTGTTTTAGTCAGGGCACTGTGTCTTGATACTTGTATCCCTGAAGTACTCTTGAGTTCCTGCAGCAGTTTCACATTGTCATTCTTTTAGTGGTTTTTGGTGATGTCCACATTGTGTCCTTTTTTGTTTTACTAATATGAAGATGACATCACATTATCACCTTGAGGATCCTGTAGAATGTATAACACAGAGTATTTTCATAATGTCCATGGTAGCAGCCTACCCCTGTCAAAACATTTTCAAAATGATGACCCACCCCTTCATTTGTCTGGTATTTGGTACAGTACAACACATCCTAGACCTCATTTTTATTATGTGAGTATTGGCCATATCTTTGGTACCACATGACTCTTCCCAACACCAGGTTGTGTTCTAGGAATATCCCTTATCTCTCTGAGGCTCTGTTTGCTTCTATAAAAAGTTTTCTATTAGAAAACAAACCTTGTATTATTTTGGTAGGATCAATTGACTCAGCCATGGCAAGTACTTATCTATTACTTGGTCTTGCAGTGAGCTTGCTGAATCTGCTGTGAATTTTCACCTAAATAAATTTTCACTCACCCATGGAAAACTTTCTGCCTTCGGAAGGCTTGTGAGCCCTGTGAGATCGAAAAGAGGTAGAATGCAAATCTGAAGGAATTTGAGATGGTTTCCATCCAGTCTTGATCTTTGAAATTTGTGGCCAAATAAAAGATCTATCAGTGCAGTAAATATGTATAATACCCACTGAGGTAACTGGTACTATTTTGGATGAAGTTCCCTCATTCAACTATATATGATACATCTGGTGTGTTGTGACCATTCAAGGCCAGACAGGTTCATGAGATTCTGGCAGATGGAAGTATATTCATGGAGCTTTTGGGATGTCTGACATACCATTATTTAAGAGTGGGCAAAGCAACATGCTGCCAACTGTCTGTCCCACTGCATGTCACCTGTTCACTTTGTGTGGTAACTCAGGGTGGCACCCAGTGTGAACCACTCACTGCATATCTCTCATCACACAACTTGGAACCCTGAGGGAACCCTTACATTGTGAAATACTAGATTATAGAAAAAGCCAGCAAGGTGCCAACAAAATTATACAACAGAGCTTCATGCTATGCATGCAAGCCCACTCAAGGCTATGGGAACTGTTTATCACACCCAGTCTCAAGGCTATGAGAACAATACATTTCAGGACTGTTCTCAAGTTTATGGGAAACTGCTTCCTTTAGTTGTCCAGATATCTGGGTGAGGAAACCAGTCTGCCTCATTTTACCCTACAACTGGCCCAAGTTAAAACACAAGGAAACTTAAGCAGGCTTGACTTCAGTTGAAAAGTAGGGAATATAGGCAGGAATGGAGTCAGTTGGGAGGCAAAAAATGGTGGGTGGATCTAGAATTATCTGTGAAGCAGGGAACGATGGTGTGCTAACTTCTATTGGAAGGCAAGCAGATGTGGGTAAGAGAGAAGCAGAGCTGGCATCAGTTGAAAATGTAGAAGAGGTTGACAAGGCTGGTATCAGTTTAAGCTTATTTTTCAATATGATATGAGAGAGTATCCAGTTTTTGCTGATTATGTATATTTTGTTTAGCCAGGATGAGCTGCTGTAAAGGATGTTAACTCAGCAGTTTATATCTTTACCTTCTCTGTCATACATTAGTTGTTCATGTAAGAGTGTTTAGTCCTGGGCACTCTCTAGTATTCCCATGTATTAAGTGTCTGTTTTGTGCCCATACCTTTCTGTTTTGATTATTGTACCTTTATAGTATTGTGTGAGAACATGGGGACTGATATCTATAACTTTTCTGTTTCCTCTCTAAATGTATTTGCTTCTTTAAGGTATTTGTTTTTCCATACACTTTTTTAAAATTTTCACTTCTGAGAAGAATGTGCATAGTACTTTGATAAGAGTTCAGTTGAACCAAATAAATTACTTTGGGTGATATCATAATTATAACAATTTAATCTTTCCAATATATAGGAATGGTTTGTCTTCCCATATTTTGGTGTTGTTTTCAGTTTCCTCAATGTCCTTTAATCTTGAGAGTACAGGTCTTTCTTAAACCTCTTTGTTGATGTAAATTCAGAGACATTTATTTATTTTTCATGCAAATGTCAATGGGATTACTTTCTTTACCTCTTCTTGCTGTATTTATGATTGTATATGAATGTGACAGGTTTCTGTACAGTTTGCTTTTTTTACTGAATTACTTTATCAATTCAACTTTCTTGAATTCTTTAAGAGATTATTATAGAGTATCATATGACCTGCAAATGGTGACAGGTTTTATTCTTTTTTATTTAGATGTATTTTATTTATTTTTCCCCTCTGATTGATAGTGTAATTATTCCAATCTATTTCAAATTATTGTAATGAAAGTGAACATTCTCTATGTTTTACATTTTAAAGAAAACTCTTATTTCACAATTGAGTATACACTTAGTTTTGAGTTTGACATATATACTCTTTGTTAAGCTGAGATTTTTTCCTTCTATAAGTGTTCTTGAAAATATTTTTATCAGTAATACATACAGCATTCTATTTCTTTTTCTGTATCTCTTGAATATTCATATGATTTTTTGATGTGATGAATGATGTCAATTGTTTCCTGGATATTGAGACATTCTTATATCCCTGGTATAATTCACACTTGATCAGGACATATAATTGTTTTAATATATCATTCCATTTGGTTTGGTATAATTTGGTTGAAAATTTCAGTGTGTACATTTGTCAAGAATATAGGCCTGTAAAGCTCCCTCTCTCTCTCTCTCTCTTTTTTTTTTGCAGTGTTTTGCCTTAGTTTGGCTATCAGAGTAATGCTGGTATCATAAAATAAACCTGTAAGTGAACTTCACCAATTTATAGATTAGTTGAGAAGTATGTGTACTTCATATTAAAAATATTTGTTAGAATTGACCTGTAAATCTACCTGGGCATGAGCTTTTCTTTTTGGGTGTTTTAATTACTGGTTCAAATGTATTGCTAGTAATTGGTTTGTTCAGATAATATGATTTGTCATAATTTAGCCTTTAAAGGGATGATTTAAAATATTTTAATTTTATTAGATGGTCAAATTTGTTGTATACAATTGTTGATGGTATTCTTTGAAAATTCTGGTTTTGTAGTGTTGGTTATTTCTCTTTTTTTGGATGTATTTATTTTAGTTCTGTCTCTTTACTACATGATGGGTTTTATTAGAGGCTTTTCAATTTATTTAGCATTTAAAAGCAGGCTCCATTAGTTTTATTAGTCTTTAAAGTCTTTCTCTTTTTTCCTTATTGTGGCACTGATCTTTGTGTGTTTTTCTTTTTAATTCAACTTATTTTTTGGTTTGTTACTTCTATTTCTAATGTATTTAGAAACTTGAATGATTTTATTGAAAATTTTCTGCTCTTTAGTTAGAACTGTATAGTCATAGTGTCCTCTTATTAGAGCTTTTCATAAATGTTGATTTTCTGAGACCATATTTGCATTTTTATTTGTCTCAGTGCACTTGTGGGCTTTCTGTTCCTTTTAATTTTTTAAAAGACTTTATTCATTTATTTATTTTGACTGGGGGAAGTGAGGAGAAAGAGAGGGAAAGAAACATCAATTGGTGATTACCTCCCACGTGCCCCCAATTGGGGACCTGGCCTACCACCCAGGGATGTGCTCTGATTGGGAATCAAACCAGCAAAATTTTGATTCACAGGCTGGTGCTAAATCCACTGAGCCACACCAGCCAGGGATGTCGGTTTTAATTATTGATTTCTGAAGTGTTTGGTAGTACTTTGAATAAATTCCAACTATATTATTTGTTTTTGTTTTCTTACCTGTATTTGATTTTCAGTTTCTTACCATTGTGGTCAGAAAATATGGTTAATAGAGCTCTGGCTGATATGGCTCAGTGGATTGAACACTGCCCTGTGAATGAAGAGTCACCAGAGAGATTTATAGGCCTATATTATTAAAAAAAATTTCCAGGCCAAAATTCTCAAAATAACAGTAGGAAACCAGATTTAATAATATTTTTGTAGGATTATACACCCTGATCAAGTGAATTTTACCACTGAAGCTAGAATGACTCAACATCCAGGAAACAATCAATGTAATCCATAACATTGAAAACCAACAATAAGAATCATATAATTTTTTGAGAGATACAGGAAAAGCCTTTGAGGAACTAAATATGCATTACTGATAAAAATATTTCAAAGAATACTGATAGAAGGAAATATCTCAGCTTGATAAATGCTATATATGACAGCCTCTCAGCTCACATAATACTCAACTGCAAAATAATGAAAGTATTTTTAAAGATCAAAAACATGTCAAGAGTGTCTACTCTCATTACTATTATAAAAATAATAATGGAATATTTAGACATGGCAATCAAAAAAGAAAAACAAATAAAATGCATCTAAATAAAAAAGAAAGTAATCTCTCAGCATTTGTAGATGACATGATATTCTACACAGAATTTCTTTTTTCCCCCTTTTTCTTTTTTTTATTGTTGTTCAAGTATAGTTGTCTCCATTTTCCCTCCACCATGCCCCTCAGACCAATGATGTTCACCTCCAATCCTGGATCCCACCCTCTTTTGTTTTTTTCCAGGTGTCCTTTATATATGTTCCTGAAGAACCTTCCTCCCTTTGTCTCCCATTATCCCATCACACACCCCCTCTGGTTGCTGTCTCATTGTTCTTAATTTCAATGTCTCTGGTTATGTTTGGCTTGTTTGTTGGTTTTGTTGATTAGGTTCCACTTATAGGTGAGATCATATAGTGTTTGTCTTTCTGTCTGGCTTATTTCACTTTGCATTATTCCTTCCAGTTCTACTCCACACTTTTGCAAAGGGTAAGAGCTCTTTATTTCTTTCTGCTGTGTAGTATTCTGTCGTGTAAATGTACTATTTTTTTTTTTTTGATCCATTCATTTACTGATGAGCACATAGTTTGCTTCCAGCACTTGGCTTTGTGAATTGAGCTACTATAAACTTTGGGGTGAATAAGTTCTCTTGAATGGGTGTAGTGTTCTTAAGGTATAATCCCAGCAGTGGAATTGCCAGGTCAAAAGGTAGTTCCATTTTTAATTTTCTGAGGAAATTCTATACCATTTTCACAGGGGCAGCACCAGTCTGCATTACCACCAACAGTGCACTAGGGTTCCATTTTCTCCACATTCACTCCAACACTTGTTTCTTGCTTTGTTTATGATGGCCACTCTAAACAATGTGAAGTAGTATGTCTTTGTGGTTTTAATTTGCATCCCTCTGATAGTTAGTGATGCTAAGCGATTTTTTCAGATGTCTCTGACCCTGCAGCATGTCCTCCTTGAAGAAGTGTCTGTTCAAGTCTTTTGCCCATTTTTTAATTGGGTTGTTTGTCTTCCTGGGATGGAATCATTGATTTCTCTATATATTTTGGAGTTCAAACCCTTCTCCATGGTATTATGGGAAAAATATGTTTTCCCATATGGTTGGTTCTCTTTTCATTTTCATGCTGTTCTCTTTAGCCATGCAGAAACTTTATTTTCATGAGATCCCACTGTTTTTTTTTTTCTCTTTTCTTTGTTGCCCTTGGTCTAGGGGACATATCAGTGAAAATATTGCTCTGTGAAATATCTGAGATTTTCCTTTCTATGTTACCCTCTAGGTCCTTTATGATGTCCAAACTCATGTTTAAATCTTTTATCTACTTTGAATTTGTTTTTGTGTATTGTTTAAGTTGGTGATCAAGTTTCATTTTTTTTCAGGCAGCAGTCCAGCTGTCCCTACACTATTTGTAAAGAGGCTATTCTTACTCCATTTTATACTGCTGCCCTCTTTGTTCTTAGGTTTATTCCTGGACTCTCTATTCTGTTCCATTGGTCTTTGTGTCCTTTCTTATGCCATTTCCAGGCTGTTTTGATTAGAGTGGCCTTGTAATTCTCTTTCACATCAGGTATTGTAATCCCTCCTACTTTGCTCTTCTTTCTCAAAATTGCTGCAGCAATTTGGGGTAGATTTGATTCCATATAAATTTACAAAGTGTCTGTTCTGTATAGTTGGAATATATCATTAGTACTTTAATACTTACTGCATTGAATCTATAAATCTCTTTGGGTAGTATGGACATTTTAATAATGTTCATTCTTTTGATCCCTGAACACAGTGTAAACTTCCATTTGTTTGTGTCTTCCTTAATTTCTTTATTCAGTGTAATGTAGTTTTCTGAGCATGGGTCTTTAATCTCCTTGGATGTTTGTTCCCAGGTATTTCATTTTTCTTCTTGCTATACCAAATGGGATTTTTTTCCTAATATCTGTTTGTGATATTTCATTGTTGGTATACAATAATGGTCTTGACTTCTGAATATTGAGTGTGTACCCCACTGTTTTGCCAGATTCATTTATTAGGTTGAGCCTTTTTTGTGGAGCCTATTGGATTATCTATGTACACTATCATGTCATCTGCAAACAATGACAGTTTAGTTTCCTCTTTTCCAATTTGTGTTCCTTTTATTTCTTTTTCTTGTATATCTGCTGTGGCTAGGACTTCCAATACTGTGTTGAATCAAAGTGGTGAAAGTTGACAACCTTATCTTTTTCCTGATCTTAGGGGGAAAGATTTTAGTCTTCATCCATTGGGTATGATGTTGGTGGCTCTAGGTCTCTCATATATGGCCTTTACAATATTGAGGAATACACCCTCTATTTCCACTTTCCTGAGGGTTTTTTTTTATCATAAATGGGTGTTCTACCTTATGAAATGCTTTTTCCACCTCTATTGATATGATCATATGATTTTTTTTGTCTTAGCTTTTGTTTGTGTGATGTATTACATTTATTGATTTGCAAATATCTACCAGCTTTGCACCCCTGGGATGAATCTCACTGGTCATGGTGTATGATCTTTTCAATGTATTGCTGGATGTGGTTTGTCAATAATTCATTGAGGATTTTAGCATCTATATTCATCAGTGGTATTAGCCTGAAGTTTTCTTTGTTTGTTGTGTCTTTATCTGCTTTTGGGATTAGGATGATGCTCCTTCATAAAAAGAGTTTGGGAGTCTTCTGTCTTCTCAAAACTTCGAAATAGTCTGTGAGGGATAGGGGTCATCTCTTCCTGAAGGGCTTTGTTAAATTCTCCTGTGAAACTGTCTGGTCCAGGGCTTGTGTTGGGAGGTTTTTTTTTTTGTTGTTGTTACTGCTTCAATTTCATCTGCTGTTACTGGTCTGTTCAGTCTTTCTGCTTCTTCATTGAGTTTTGGGAGATTATATTTTTCTAGAAATTTGTCCATTTCATCTAAGTTTTTAAAAATTTCTTGGCATATAGTCCTTTGTATTCATTTCTTACAATTCTTTGTATTTCTGTGGCATCAGTTGTAATCTCTCCTCTTTCACTTCTGATTTTGTTTATTTGGGTTCTCTCTCTTTTTTTCTTGATGATCCTGTTTAAGGCTTGTCAATTTTGTTTATCTTTTCCAAGAACCAGCCCTTGAATTTATTGATGCTTAGATTTGTTCCTTTAGTCTCTATGTTGTTTAATTCTGCACTGATCTAGGTTATTTTCCTCCTTCTTTGCTCTGTGCTGTCTTTATTGTTTGTCTTTAAGTTCTTGGAGATGTAGGGTGAGATTGTTTATTTGAAATGTTTCTATCTTTGTAAGGTAGGCCTATTTCGCTCTGAACTTCCCTCTCAGGACTGCCTTTGCTGTGTCTAGTAAGTTTTGAGTTGCTGTGAGTTCATTTTCTTTTGTTTCCAGAGACTTTTTTTTATTTCTTCCTTGATCTCACTCTTGACCCATTAATTGTTTAATAGCATGCCATTAAATCTCCATGACTTTGAGTGTTTTTCAATTTTGTCCTTGAGGTTGATTTCTAGAGTCAGTCCCTTGTAGTCAGAGAAAATGCTTGATATGATTTCAATTTTCTTGTATTTATTTAGGTTTGTTTTGTGTTTTATCATGAAGTCTATCTTTGACAATGTTCCATGTGCATTTGAAAAAATGTATATTTTGCTTCTTTGGGATGAAAGGCTCTATATGTATCAGTTAAGTTCATTTGACCTAGGGCATCATTCAATGCCAAAATATCTTTGTTGATATTTTCTCTGGAAGATCTATCCATTTTGACAGTAGGGTGTTGAAATGCCCTAATATAATTGTGTTGCTGTCAATATCTTTCTGGAAGTCCTCCAAGATTTTACTGATGTATTTGGGTGCTTCTAAGATGGATGCATATACATTTACAATGTTTATGTCTCCTCAATGGATTCTTTTCTTGAGTATTATAAAATGACCTTCTTGGTCTATTTTTATAGCCCTTTTCCTTTTTTTATATACATTTTATTTTTTAATTTCATTTTAATTGTTGGTCATGTAGAGTTTTCTTTCACTCCCATCCAAGCCCACCCCCCAACCCTCCCTACCTCCCTCCCATTTCCACCCCTCCCAGTTTTTCTCCATGTGTCCTTTATACATGTTCCTGTAAACCCTTCCCTTTTCCCCTGAAATTCCATACAGCTATGTGCAAAAAAAATGAAAATATGGCCCTCTTCTTGAAGTGTGATATGAGTATTGCTACCCTGGCTTCTTTTTTCCTCTCCATTTGCTTGGAGTATCTGTTTCCAGCCCTTCACTTCCAGTCTGTGCAGGTCTTTTGTTCTGAGGTGGATCTCTTGTAGGCAGAATATATGTGGGTCATGATTTCTTATCAATTCCACTATTTTATGTCTTTTGATTGGAGCATTTACTCCATTTATGGTTAAGTTTGTTTGATAGGTACTTGTTTATTGCCAATATTTCATGCCTGTGTTCCTCTTTCTCTCACTTTTTTCTTCCTGTTCTTAAAGCAGTGCCTTTAGCATCTTGCAAATGTGGTTTCTTTGAGTTGTATTCTTTTAGACTTCTTTTGTCTGGGAAGCTCCTCATTTGGCCTTCCATTTTAATTGAGAGCCTTGCTGGGTAAACTAGTCTTGGTTGAAGGCCATTGGTTTTCATTACTTGGAATATTTCTTGCCATTCTCTTCCAGTTTGGAGTGTTTCCACTGAGAAGTCAGCTGCTAGTCTTATCCTGGATCCCTTGTATGTTACTTCCTGTTTCTCCCTTGCTGTAAGATTCTGTCTTTGTCTTGGAATTTTGTCATTTTACGTATATGTGTCTTGAAGTGGGCCTCTTTGGGTTCCTCTTGATTGGGACTCTCTGTGTTTCCTAGATTTGTGTGACTTTTCCCCTCATCAAATTATGGAAGTTTCCCATCATTAGTTTTTCAAACAGGTTTTCTATCACTTGTTATTCTTCTTCTCCTGCTGGTATTCCTATTATAGGGCTATTATTATGCTTCATGTTGTTTAGCAGCTTCTTTAACCACCTCTTCATTTGTTCCTAATCTCTTTTCTGTTTCTTGCTCCTTCTGGGTGTTTTTTTCTACCTTGTCCTCCAGGTCACTTATTCAATCCTCTGCTTCATCCATTCTGCTTGTAGCTTCTTCTAGAGAGTTTTTAATTTCCAAGATTTTATTGTTCATTTCTTCTTGGATTTTATTTATATTTCTATTATCTTTTTCATGCTGATGTAGCTCTCACTCAGTTTCTTGTAGTTGTCTGTGAAATCCTTGAGCATCTGTATAAATATTATTTTGGATTTTATGTTTGATAGTTCAGTTACCTCCATTTCCTTTAGCTGTTTTATTGAGGAGTCTTTCATTCCTTTTGATTGCATGTTCTTCTTTTGTCTCCCCATTTTAGGTGACTCTTTTTGTTTGTTTCCGCAATTCCTGATGTTTCCCTTTGCAAGCTGTCTTTGTAAGGCAAACTTCTGTGGTAGGCATTCTATGGGGTTTGTGGTGTGGTGACTTTGATCTGCTTGTCTGGATGCTCTAGGTTTACCCTTTCTTCTGTTTGTGTGGGCTCACTTCTGTACTTGGGTTTTTACCTTTTGGTGGTTCCTTTGTTGGGGGTCTTTGTTCTCCAGCAAGTCTACTGGTGTTTGCAGCTCCCACCTCTTCTTGTATGTGAGCAGTGGCAGGGTTAGGCAAAATGGATTAAGACAGGAGGAGAGTATTTTATGGGATTTAAAGTACATCAGGTAGAGAATAGAGAGGAGATTCTTTGGATATGTATAGCTTTAAGTGTGATATTTCATCCAACCAGCCACTTTTTGCAAAAGGCGAAAGAGAGATAAGACTCTTGTTAGAGGGAGGAGGATTGTCAGCTGAATCCAGAAAACAGAGCAGTTTTGCAAAGTTAGATGATGAGATATAGTGAGAGTAAAGGATAGAAAGTAGGCATAGTGTGAGAAAGAATAGAGTTAACTACAAAAATAATAATGCCCAGGATTGAAGTGAAGTGGGATAAGATCATGGAGGGTTGCTGTGTAATATGTGCAATTGTATGGAACAACAATTATTTACAATAATACTAGAATAACAATAATATGATGAGAAATATATGATTTGGATACCCAGAATAGAAAGTACCCAATCAAGAATTGTTTGTTATTAGTACATGGATGAACCTAAAGAAGGACAATTAAAATACAAGAAAGAGGAAATAAGAAAAAAATGTGAAACAATGCAATTAAACAGAGAAATAAAATGAGGAAAACTAAACATCAGGAAGGGAAGTTAAAAAACACTAATGAAATAAAAGTGATAAAACAATGAAAAATAATAATAATACACATAATAAAATACCAGCTCTATGAGACAGCAGAGTGACATTTGCCTTGGTTTCTCAGGTTTTGGATTTAGCCTTGTGCTCCCCCTTTCGATCTGTTCTGGAACCTTTGTAACTTCAGGTCTCATTGTCTCACTAAGGGGAAGACAAAAAAGGAAAACAAGAGAGGTTGAAAAAAGAAAGAAAAAATAATAAGCCTCCTGTTGACTTTAAACCTGTTCAGAGGTTTCTGCTAGTCTTCTTAGGTGCCACAGGATAAGGGGTACTAGGCTTTGCCTTTCTCCCTTCCTACAGTTTTGAGAGGACGGGGACAAGGTCTGGGCCACAATATTTATACTTTCCCTGCCACCAGCCCTGGTCCTCCAAGATCTACCATGCTCAAATCAGCCACCCAGTCTCTGGGCACAGAGCATGAGTCAATCTCGGGCATGCTGTTTCACTCATCCACTCAGTCTCAGTTGTGCAGCTCCAATCAGCTGCAGTTCCACTTAGCCTCTCAGTTTCTTGGCCTCTGCAGCTTAAATCATCATCAGGGCAAGGCAGCCAGTGCTTGACAGTTCCTTACAAAGTGGCTGTCCACCATTCTTAACAAGTGAACAGCTCTTCACACAGCCCAACATTCCAACCAGTGCAGAGATTATCTGAGTCAGGGTCCAAGATGACCCAACTCCCACCTTCTCCAGGTGTCACCTAGCACCTCAGTTTGTCTGGTTTGGGTGTCCACAGTCCAGGCAGATGTGAACTTTCCCCATGTGTCTCCCACTTCATCTATACTTCCCCCCCAGTGACTTCCAGCAACTAGGTCCCTCCTGGAGCTGGCCCTCTCTCACTTCTCTGGTAGGGGAGGGAGACAGTGATCAAACTCTCCTGTCTGTATCCCATGGCAGGTGCCAGGCCAGAGGCAACTGCAGCTTTTGTCCCCATAAAAATTTCAGGGACCTTTCTGTGCCAGTGCAATCTCCTCACTATCTGTTTTACAATGTCCTCTAAATGTTTGGCCTCCAAACTTCATATGAACTGACATTCCATTGGCTGTTCACTCTGTTCCTCAGAAGACTGTCTACATGTTCCAGCTGAGCACAGGGAGAACTGGCCTCCACTCATACCTAACTCACTGCCATCTTCTCAATCCTTCCTGTTAGTTTCAATAGTTGTCTTGTTTCTGTAAGGTTAGCTTACAAAGGAAAAGCAACATAATATACAAAAACTCCACAGTTCTGGAAGAATGGCAGGCTTCTGCCTTAGAGATTGTTTCCTGCACAACATCAAAATAAAAAATAAAAACAAAAAACCTACCACCCTCTGTCAGGACAGTCTGAACCTAGGCTTTGCACAGTGTTCCCACCAACAGAAAATGTGATCCATTGGGAAATTCAGGCAGTTGCAGCACAATCATCTAGTCCTCCTTCTGGAAGAACAGGCTGAAAGCACAACGTAGAGATCTCCAGCTCAGGAGCCAGGGACTTCCAGCAAGACCCCTAACCTCCCAGTTAGAGAGAGCCAGTGCCCTTTTTTTCCTCACTGGTTCTAGAAGCTCTCAGCTTATTGGAAAATCCCATCCTAGATGGCCCTTCATTTTCTAAGCAAACTCTTCCTATAGCCCCTGTTTACTTCCCCAATGATCTGAGTTCTCTTAATCAGATCTCTCTGAATCAGGGGTACATATATTTGCCAATTAGTGTTTTGAGTTTTTTTCAGATACAATTCCACAAGTAGAAATGCTGGATCATTGGGAAATTTAATTTTTAACATTTTGAAGAAACTACCTAGAAATTTCTATGATTGCTGCAGTAATTTACATTCTCTACATAGTGCATGAGGCCCTGGCTGGTGAGGCTTAGTGGATTGAGCCTGTGGACCAAAGGCTTGTCGGTTTGATTTCCAGTCAGGGTACATACATGTGTGGGTTAATGACCATGAGCATAGTGCAGGACTCATAAGAGGCAGCCACACATTGACCTTTCTCTCTTTCTCTTTTCTTTTCCCTGCTCCCTCTCTAAAATTAAGTAACTAAAAATCTTTTTAAAAAACAGTGCATGAAGAAATTTACACAATTCAATACTCCTGACCATAGAAAAGAAGATATCTTTTGTAGTGGCATAGATGGGCATAGGGTTTATTATGCTAATTGAAATAAGACACAGAAATAAAAAGGCCATATATATTCACTTACAAGTATAATATACTGAACAAAATAGATAAACAAACAAAATCCAGAGTCATAGAAACTAAATAGAGACTGACAGATGTCAGAAGAGATGGGTTTGAAAGCTCTTCAAAGTAATGAAAAAATAGAAGGAAAAATTCTCGTACATAAGAAAAATGTATGATGATCAAAGAAGGGAAGGGCTAGAATAGGGACGAGTAAGTATTGACAGAAAAAAGATGACTTTGGATAATGAAAACACAATAATGTAAACTAATAATGTGTAATAAAAATAGTACACTTGTAACATTCATTGTTTTTTTATATCATATCAGCACTATAAATGCAATACACAATAAGTAAAAACTCTTCCACATGTTTCTCTGGTTCTTGTTCTGGAATTCAAACACCAAACCCTGAGGTAAAATGGCTATCCTCCAAAATACGTTTTCTTTCAAAAAGAAAAAAGAAAACCTTGAACTCTTGAATGTAAGTGTCATCATCAGTGAATCGAAGTCAGAAATTTCCAAGGTCAATTCCTACAATTCTGCCACCTTTGTGAGTAGCAGGCATTTCCCTTGAATCCCACACTGTGCTTGTCAGGCTAATAACTTCTGATCAACCACAGCCACCTCTAAGTCAGACGAGCACAAATCATCTGAGAAACCCAGGTATTGTGGACTCATGGAGGTCTTCCAGTACCCTAGGGTTTTATTTCTTTATTTGGGAAATAGAAACATGCATTTCCATTTCTCAAGTGTGTCTTGAAAATGCTCTCTTATCTGGCACTTGGAGATAGAAGTCTGTATTATAGTGGTGCACTGTGTAATGTTTTGCCATGAGCTTATCAACAAACTAAGATTCATCCTCAGTTCAGCATAGACACTGCCCTGAATCAGTTGCTCCATATTGTCCCTTCAGTTAAACTCATTACCTCACTTTCTGGACACATTTTGTGTTTGTGTTGGGAAAATGCTCCCAGGTTGCAAACAGTTTGTGATATATATATAACATATATATAAAACACACACACACACACACACACACACACACACACACACACACACACACAGAGAGAGAGAGAGAGAGAGAGAGGGAGAGAAAGAGATTTACGTTTAATTATTATGAAGCTGATTTATACTTGTATTGAGGCAGTTTCTCTGAAGTCTCTCATTTGGATCCAAAACCTCAGCAGTGCTTTATTTGGAAGGTGAACAATTGTCACAGTTATTTGTGTTCTCCATATTTACAAAGGGCAACATTGACAGGATCAAGATCTCTTCTCTTTCAGCCTCGAATATAGAGGGGAAATTTTCAATCTGTATGTTCTTATGGGTACTCCTTAACTGAATGTGAGTGCAACTTCCACTATGTGCAATATGTTTTTGAGAAATAAGATAAACCTAGAGAGAGAACTTCACTCTATGAAATTTCTGAATTAGAAAGAGATTCTGTGCCACAGTAGTTAATTTTTTGTATTTAGGTAATAGCCATCAGCAGACAGAGAAAGTGTTTGGATAGTTGCCTGTATATTGAAGTAAAATATTCAAGATAGAACAGAGAGAAGATGGAGGCATGGTAAGAGGACGTACATCTCTGCCTCCCACACATAGGTCTTAAACCGGGACATTTTTCAATGCAGCACAGCTAACAGACACCAGAAACACAGCATATTTGAAAACAGATTATCGAAAACTACAGTGGACGTTGAAAAACCGGACGGTAAGGAGAGTACTCCGGCGGTGCGGAGACCAGGGCAGGGGCCGAGAAACCAGGCCAGGGCTGGCCGTAAGTCTCAGGGGAGGGAGCTGGGACATTCGCTCCCTGGTCAGCCAAGCAGGGACCCGCCACACCAGCATAAACCTGGTCACTTGAAATCTCACAGACAGGAGTTAAGACCTCATAGCCCTGTGAGGAACGAACGTGGGAGCTGGAGCAAGCACCTTGGTCTGCGCCCGCGCAACATTGTAAAACCAGCCGCTCCCTGATCAGCCAAGCAGGGACCCGGCAGCTCGGAGACCGGGGTCGGGGCCGAGAAACCAGGCCAGGGCTGGCTGTAAGTCTCAGGGGAGGGAGCTGGGACATTCGCTCCCTGGACAGCCAAGCAGGGACCCACCACGCCAGCATAAACCTGGTCGCGTGAATTCCTACAGACAGGAGTTAAGACCTCATAGCCCCGGGAGGATCAAACATGGGAGCTGGAGCAAGCACCTTGGTCTGTGCCCGCGCGACAATGTAAACAGCTGCTAGGGGATCGGTGCATCAGCGCGCCCAGGGAGACCCGGTGCGACAGGGCGCGCAGTCGCTGGGCACCATAGGGGTTGAACCATGTTCATGGGACAGTTGGAACCTGTGCAAGGAAGACTCAGGGAACATTGGGACTTGTGGGCGCGCGACCACAGTTCGCGCCTGGGTCCCTGGGCAGAGAAACTAGGGACACCCCTGAGGACAGTAGGCCAGAGAAAACTGAATGCTGAACAAGGGAAAAATAAAAAAAATAAAAAACAATACGGTCACCCCTCGGCCACTACAGTCTTCAAGACCAGAAAAATCAGCTTGGCAAGATTGATAACAGCAAGAATTAGCGGTTTTGGTGTTATTCGGTTTTTTAATTTTTTTGGTGGGTTTTTTTTTTTCTTTTTTTCTCTTTTTCACTATTTTGATCTCTTTTACCCCTCAACTCCTTTTGGCTTCTCAATACTTCTTTCTTGTTTTACTCCTTCTTCCTTTCTTCCCAAGCTTACCACTCCTTCCTGTCTTTTTTCTCTTTTTCATTCTACTTTTCTTTATTCTCTTTTCACTTTTTCATTTCCTTTTCCTTCTTTTCTTTCTTTCCTT
>PVKU01014888.1:0-20768 GCA_004027475.1 Anoura caudifer | reverse complement strand
AAAGATGCTCAATATCGCTAGCTATCAGAGAGATGCAAATTAAAACGACAATGAGATACCACTTCATACCAGTCAGAATGGCCATCATAAACAATGCAACAAACAACAAGTGTTGGAGAGGTTGTGGAGAAAAGGGGACCCTACTACAGTGTTGGTAGGATTGCAGACTGGTACAACCTCTGTGGAAAGCAGTATGGAAATTTCTAAGAAAACTAAAAATGGATCTACCTTTTGACCCAGCAATTCCACTGCTAGGATTATATCCTAGGAACCCTGAAACACCAGTCCAAAAGAACCTATGCACCTCAATGTTCATAGCAGCACCATTTACAATAGCCAAGTGTTGGAAGCAACCTAGGTGCCCATCAGTAAATGAATGGATCAAAAAACTATGGTACATTTACACAATGGAATTCTATGCAGCAGAAAGAAAGAAGGAGCTCCTACCCTTCGTGACAGCATGGGTGGAACTGGAGAGCATTATGCTAAGTGAAATAAGCCAGGAAGTGAAAGACAAATACCATATGATCTCACCTTTAACAGGAACCTAATCAGCAAAACAAACAAGCATAATATAACCAAAAACATTGAAATTGAGAACAGGGTGACAGTCACCAGAGGGGAGAGGGGAGGGAATTTCAGGGGAAAAGGGGAAGGGTTTAGAGCAACAAGTATAAAAGGCACATGGACAAAAACTAAGGGGGTGGAAATGGGAGGGAGCTGGGGAGGGCTGGGGTGGTGGGCTGGGATGGGAATAGAAGACAGAAAACTGTACAAGAACAACAATTAAAATAAAATAAAATTTTTAAAAAAGAAAACATGAATAAAAAAAAAGAACTCTCTAGAGATGCCCATGGTGAGCCTGCATTGAATCTTAGTGCAGCATAATTCACACCTTGAAATTTGGCCACTTTTGCGAATTTTAAATTAAATACTTTCAATGAATCGATTGGGAAATTTACTGGAACCTTATTTTACTTTGATTTGCCAACAGTAGGTTTGAATAGTCACTTTAACAAACTATATTCCACTCCCAAAAGTGTTCAGCCAAATTTGCTGCTACCTTTTGGGGTCTGTGCCAGACCTAGGTGAGAGGTTTTAGGAAGGGTATTTCTACCCTTGTGAGGGCTCCCTTTGTCCATGGCTGGCCAGGTAAGAGGGGACGGGTGAGGAATTGGCTTTCACTCTCCCTACCTGTCCTCATTTTTCCTAGATACCCAAGATGGAGCCTGCAGGAGAAGGATTGTATAAACCAATAAGAGTTCAGATGGTGGATTATGTCTATGGACAACCGTGGGAAGATGCTCTTTCAGATGCAACTTCAGGATCACACTGTCTAGAGGTGGCAAAAGGGAAGGCTGCTTATAAATTACATCTATGTCTGCCACTTCCTAACCGTATGATTTGGAACAAATGATTTAACACCCCAGAACCAAGCTTTCTATGGTCTAAAATGGGGTGGTGATTATCTGCCAGAATGGTATAAAGAAAGGACCCATGAAATTCCAGTGATGAAGTTCTGAGCACAGCATAAGGTCCAATCAGCTTATGCTGCTCTCCCATCCATAGAGCATACTAACGAGAGTAACCTTAGTTGCTGTAATAAATCTGAAAGTTTTAGTGGCTTCAGAATAACCAAGCTATCTATGTGGGTGTTCCTGGTCCCCAGGTATCCTTCCACATGGTGACTCAGAGACCCAAGTGGCTTTTACTTGTGGCTTTTGTCTCTCTAGGATGAAAAAAAAAATAAAGAGGGTGGAGAAGTCATGCCTTGGCCTAGGAGGGAGACACATCACTTCTGTTCATGGGTCAGAAGTGGTCACATGACCCCCACAAGAAGCAAGTGGTGCTGGGAAATGAGCTCACTGGCATGGCAACCATATCCCAGTGACTATTCCATTTTGTGAAAGGGGACTAGGAGTCTCTGAGGAGCAGTTAGCCATCTCTGCCCCAGGTGTGGCAATACTGAGGCGGGATTGGGCTGGGGACCAGGAAGTTGGGTTTAGAGTGGTGAAAACAACATTTCAGACTCATATTTCTTTCCTCTCAGCCTTTTCTAGAGCTCAGTCTGGCAGATCCTGCCCCAATTGGAACCTGGCTGTGAGCAAGAAAACATCTGTGGTTGGAAAGCGGGGGTGGTGATCGGGGCCTGTGTGGGACTTGGAGAGGAGGCACTGAGCCCTTTGCTCAACAAACAGCCCCTTCCTGCAAGGAGGTGAGAGGTCATCTGTCTGTCTGCTTTGACACTTTTGCCCAGTGACCTTTGGAGCTTCAAACACCTTTCCAGTAGGTTGGACTGAGCTGGGCACATGATGTCCTTGGACTTGACCATAACTGACTCATTAAAGGTCTGAGTGAGAGGAGAAAGAAGGAAAAAGCAGACAAACAGACACTGAGGATGTTGCCATCCCAGACCTGTGTTGTGTAAACAGGCTGCCTGCTCCGTAGCCAAGAAATGAGCTTGGATGTAGGTCCGAATCAGAGCCCTGAGAGCTCATACCCAGAACCTTTGACTATGCCATACTGTGTTCAAATGGGACATGCTGCCCACAACCAGGGCACGAGGAAGAGGCAGGGTAGGGTGTGAGGGAGAAGAATACAGCTTCAGAATAACACACAATGTGTTCCTATTATTTACTTAGTTTGTGACCTTGGCTAAATGTTGCTCACTCTTTCTAAGGCTCAGTTTCCCTATCTGTAAAATTGGCATAATACTATGGACCTCAAATACTTGAGGTGCCAGCACATAGGTATGCAAGTAATAGTCTTCTCTGTTATTAATTCAAGTTAATTAATATGTACCATAGTCAATAGCCACCATTTCTTGAGCATCTTTTATGAGCCATTTAGTCCTTGCAACAACTGTGAGATAGATAGTATTATTTCCATTATATACAGGTGGACACTGAGACTCAGAGACTATACCAGTGATAGTGACTTTAATCTCTCTACTGCCTCATCACTGAAGAGAGATAACAGAGCAACAAGAATCAAAAGAAACAAATGGAGAAGATAAAAGTCAAGTATGGAACTCTGGAGGCATGGTCTCTAACTCTTGTCTAGCCTTGGATAATAGAATTTCCATCTTAATCTACTTTGCTCCTTTTTATTCATTTGGAGGTACATTCATCAATTTATCTATTACTTATTAATTACCAAACATTTGCTATGAATCCCCTATTCCCTTGAGTCTTGCTAGACTCAAATGTGGTTCCTGGACCAGAAGCATCAGCATTACCTGGGGGGGGGGGCGGGGGTGTTGTTAGAAATGCAGACTCTCAAGGCCCACTCCAGACCTGCTGAATGGGAATCTGCATTCTAACAGGATCCCAAGGTGATTCATAACATGCATTAATGGTTACAAATCACTATCCTTGATGCTTCTGTCATGGAGGCAACCCGTCTTCCCTAGACCCCTGCCTTTCTAGTCCACAGAAGGAATAGTGGGGAAATTCTAGAATAGGCTTTCTCCCAGTGTGAGTGCCCCTGGGATTGTCTAGAGGCTGGGTGACCCTTCCACCTCAGAGGTGGGCATGTAGGATGCACACGTGGGCCTAGACAGAATGGGAGGTTCAGCAATAAAAGTCTGTGACCTTAGAAAGGGTTTGGGGCCACATCTGCTGTATCCAACCTGTGGCCCTGGGGCTTCGGTTGAAAATGGAGGTGCAGAATCTGAAACCTGAGATCTCTGTCCATGCTTTCCAAAACATTTCTTGTATCAGCATAGCACTTACAACTAACCCACTGTTACCCTTAGCATCAAAATGTTCACACAATTGTTGATTAGGCTGAGGTAGTAATTCCATGGCATTAGGATGGCTCTGTCCTATCTATCCAACAGTGGCTGGGATTATTTGCTGGGATTCTACAGTCATGAAATATGAAAAGTGGGAAAGGCCAACTCTCACTTCCTGCCCTATTAGGAAGAAGTTGGCTATTTAATAGGCCACAACTCAAGATTAGGCAGAGGAGTGAGGGCCCAGCATGCATTAAGTTTGTTCCCATGAACACTCTTGGGAAAGACTGTCAATATTGACAATTAGGGAGCATCTGCCACATACTGGGTACCAGGAGGAGTGATGGTATATCACCTTGAAAACTTCTGATACCTTGGTTAGGCAGCATCATACCTATTTTCAGAAGGAACTGCTGCTCAGAGAGACTATGTTACTTGCTCAGAGTCACAGAGGCAATGAATGAATAGTAGTGCAGGCACTTTCCAGCAGTAGCAGTGGGCATTTAAAGAAGGGAAACCATGCCTTTTTCACAACTGGGAATGGGAGTTAATACTCAAATAAAGAAAAATCTCATTAATTAGTCTCTGGAATATATCCCTTGGGCTACCACTCACTTGCCGCTTCCAGGGGGAAGCAGGAGAGGTAATAGGAAGGTGGGCAAAGTTGGTCAAATATGAGGGGGGATGAGCTTGGATATGTTCCCTCCTGTTTTCAATATATCAGATCTGTCCTACTCCTCAGCTTCCCCCCTGCAGCAAAGGCTGGATGGGCTCACTATGGACCAAGAAAGTGGCCGGACCTGGATGAAGCTCACAATCTTACTGTTTGTCCCCATCCCCAGCTTTCAGTCAGTGGGTGCTAATTGCACAGCAAGCCTCTTCTGACTGCTCCACACATGGCACAGGAAGCCCATCTGACCAGTAGGGTGGCCTTGCCAGTGGTTTCTGAGGCAGGCTGTGCCTCAGGAGCCTGGTCTGGAAGCTTAGAGCCTTGTGTAGGACAGAAGGAACCATGCTTAGGGCAAAGCATCACAGGGAAGTTCTGGCACTCTGTTAACTAAATGAGCACAAAAGAATTGCTAATTCTAAATATTAATTAGCCTACCCTATATGTACACTCTTCTTTTGGATGCATAGAGTGTAGTGAATATAAACAGATGTAGAGTAGGATCTCCAGGTTCTCCATGGATCGGTTCCGTGATTTTTGCAATATCAAGCAACCTCTGAGCCTCAGATGTCTTCATCTGTTAAGTGGCACATTCATATGAGAGAAACTTACTGTCCTGGTTCATGCCCTGCTTCCGAATGGGAATTCAATCAATAACTGCAGTGATTATTCCATCTTTCTTTTTTAAAATTTTATTTACTTTTTATTTTATTGATTATGCTATTATAGTTGTCCCATTTCCCCCACTTCATTCCCTTTCACCCTGTACCTGCCTACCCACATTCCCCCCCTTTAGTTCATGTCCACATGTCGTAAGTTCTTTAGCTTCTACTTTTCCCACACTATTCTTGCCCTCCCCCTGTCTATTTTCTACCCACCATCTGTGCTACTTATTCTCTGTTCCTTCACCCCCTCCTCTTCCCACTCCCCTATTGCTAACCCTCCATGTGATCTCCATTTCTGTGTTTCTGCTCCTGTTCTAGCTGTTTGCTTAGTTTGCTTTTGTTTTAGGCGTGGTTGTTAATAACTGTGAGTTGGCTGTCTTTTTACTGTTCATATTTTTTATCTTCTTTTTCTTAGATAAGTCACTTTAATATTTCATAGAATAAGGGCTTGGTGATGATGAACTTCTTTAACTTGACCTTATCTGAGAAGCACTTTATCTGCCCTTCCATTCTAAATGACAGCTTTGCTGGATAGAGCAATCTTGGATGTAGGTCCTTGCCTTTCATGACTTGGAATACTTCTTTCCAGCCACTTCTTGCCTGGAAGGTCTCTTTTGAGAAATCAGCTGATGGGAACTCCTTTGTAGGTGACTGTGCCCTTATCCCTTGCTGCTTCTAGAATTCTCTCCTTCATTTTAATCTTGGCTAATGTAATTATGATGTGCCTTGGTGTGTTCCTCCTTGGGTCCACCTTCTTTGGGACTCTCTGAGCTTCCTGGACTTCCTGGGAGTCTATTTCCTTTGCCAGATTGGAGAAGTTCTCCTTTATTATTTGTTCCAATAAGTTTTCCACTTGTTGCTCTTCCTCTTCCCCTTCCGGTACCCCTATAATTTGGATGTTCGGGCATTTAAAGATGTCCTGGAGGTTCCTAAGCCTCTCCTCATTTTTTTTTGAATTCTTGTTTTTTCATTCTTTTCTGTTTGGTTGTTTCTTTCTTCCTTCTGGTCCAAACCATCGATTTGAGTCCCAGTTTTCTTCCTATCACTATTGGTTCCCTGTGCATTTTCCTTCATTTTACTTAGTGTGGCTTTCATTTGTTCATCTAATTTACGGCCAAAATCAACCAATTCTGTGAGCTTCCTAATTGCCAGTGCTTTGAGCTGTGCATCTGATATGTTGACTATCTCTTGGTCACTTAGATGGATTTGCTGTAGGGCTTTCATCTGTTCTTCTGTTTGAGCCTTTTTTTTTTTTTTTGGTCTGGTCTCACCTGTTACATAGTGAGGAGAGCAGGGCAACCCAGTTGCTGAGCTATGATGCTGTATGTGGGGGTGGGGTCTGAGAGGAAACAATGGTGCTTTCTCCGTTCTCTCCCTTATTTCAGTCCCTTCCGCTGCTTCCCACAAGCAAATTGAGCCCTTTTGGTGCAGGTTCTCGGGTGGGTGGGCTTGTGTATGTTCAGTGACCCCATGGGTCTCTCCAATGAACTCTCCTGTGAGGCTGGGAGTGTCTCCCGCACCTCAGCCCCCACAAGTGTTTTCTTTTTATTTCTTTCTTAAATATATTTTATTGATTATGCTATTACAGTTGTCCCATTCCCCCCCTTCATTCCCCTCCACCCTGCACACCCCCTCCCACCGACATTCCCCCCTTTAGTTCATGTCCATGTGTCATAAGTTCTTTAGCTTCTACATTTCCCATACTATTCTTTCCTCCCCCCTGTCTATTTTCTACCTACCATCTATGCTACTTATTCTCCCACAAGTGTTTTCAATTGGTGCTTTTAGGTTTTATTTCCTGGCACTGGGGCCCTGGGTTGAGTGGTCTGTCTTGCTTTCTGTTTTTCGCTTGGTTTATCTGCACTCGAGTGTGTGTCCAAGGTTAGCCAGCTGCTTTGCATGCCTGGGACCACCAACCACCACCTTTTCTTGCCATGACCCCTCTCCGCTGGCTGCTGACCCCGCCCCTCTTACCAATCTGGTTGAATGGTTGTCAGATTTCCTTACAGTTCAATTTTCTGTCATATCTGGTTCTTTTTTTGTTTCTAAATTTTTGTTGTCCTTAATTTTGGTTGTGCAAGGAGGTACAGTGTGTCTACCTATGCCTGCACGTTGACCGGAAGTCCCTTCCATATTTCTTCATGAAGATAACTTGAATGTTAAAACATTTTAGGCTCAATTATATTCATTATAACATTTTCCCTTGTAAGTTATAGAAACCCAACTTAAAACTAGCCTAAGCATTAATGAACAAATGAATGAAATGTTGTGTGCCTGGCAAGTCTAGCAATGAGTACCTTCAGATACAGCTGGGTTCAGGTGTTCCAACAGTGATATCAGGGCTCAGCCTCTCTTTACTCATTGGTTCATTCTCCTTCTGGGTTTTGGTCTATCCTATGCTCCAGATTCTCATGCTTTCTAGCTTAATAGTGTTTATTGCCTGTTTGTCAACTGAAGCATGACTTTGATTGGCTTTGCTTAGATTAGACAACTTCACCTGGACCAATCACTATTGCTAGAGGCACAAGGCACTGAGACAGGCTGATCTGGAGTCATGTATCCAGCCCTGGGATCAGGAAGGGGTACTGACATGGAGATCAGTAGCTCTGCTGGCATGACACAAAGAAGGGAGTTACCCAAAAGTGTTAAAGATGACCAGGCAGATAAAAATACATACAAGTAACTTCCAAGCAAAGTAAAATAACTTGCAAAAGAAGTGAAGAGTTGCTGCTGAGCTGTGCTCATCTGAACTGTAAGTAGACTCTCCAGTCTATGTCTGCCACTTTGGCTTAGAACAGATGGGACTCAGGGCAAAATTTTACTCACCCAGCTGGGGATCATATGGACATCCCTTGCTCTACTTGCTTTTAGATCAGTATGCACAACAGGATAGGTGTTATGTGAGCTGTTTCTCCATGTATTTTTGAATGCCCTGTTTAATTTTTTTTTTTTTCAAAACTTTCCAAAACTGTAACAATAGCCACATTCCCAAAATCAACCTAATGTCCCATGAAAAGTTTTTTGGTTCTACAAATTTTCAACTTGCTTACTCTTTCTTGGAAGACACTTGTGTCCTGTGTGGCTTGACATTGAGGAGGTCAGGATTGCCTTTGCAAACTGATAAAAGAAAGGCCATTTTGTTTCTCTTTCTACTCTTGTCAGCCCTTTGTGGTGGCAGGAACCATGGTCTTCTGAGCTTTTTCCCGGTAGTTATTCCATTTGTTTCACAAATAGTTGTTGAACACCTGTTTTGTGTAACAGTCTGTGTTCATGATGAAGCCCACACATGTAAGCCAGATGTGAGCTGTCCTTCACTTCTTACTCCGCCTCTTCTCGTCCTCTCCCTGTCTCCACCCTAGCCAATGTGGAGATGGCTTCCAGCACCTCTTTACTCAAGATTCTAAGGGAAGATGGAGCAGGGAGATTGCTTTGCAAACAATTTACAACATTTTCTTAAAATATTTTCATTCCTCAAAGCTGGTTCTGGGACATGGTCATATGCCAGGGTGGTGGGTTTTCCCTTTTCCTCAGCCTTGCTGGTCCCAGTTTCCTTCACCCCAGTACCCACTCCCTTCCCCCCACTCCCACATGTTCAACCCTCTCTCTTTTAAGAAGTAGAATGACACATCCCTGCCTCAACTTTTACCTCTAATTTTGTTTATGTAAATGACATCATAAGGATTAAAAGACTAAAGGATTCTCCTTATAAAGAAATATTAATCTGTTAGTGATTTGGCTCCATTTAGAACAGAAGGGCATTTCTCAAGTGTGAACTGGAAGACCCGCCCCAGGATGCTGGTTAAGAATGAAAATTCCCAGACCCTACATTAGATGAATAGAATCAGAATTTCTTTGCAGAAAAGTGGTGATTCTCAACTTTACTTTCCTATAAGGATTATGTGGAGAACATTCTTTTTAATGGCCCCAAGTGATTTAAATATGCAGCCAGGACGTCCAATCATTAGAGTAGAGATACCTGCATTGATTACACGCAACTCAAATAACTCATATGCAGCTGGGGCTTGTCTGGTGGGAATTCAGAGGAGATAGGATAATTTCCCACTAGGGTTAGAGAAGGTGAAGCAAAAGAAAAACTACCAAGAGGAGGTGAGTGGTATTTGAAGAGGACCTGGGAGAATAGGTGAGGTAATTATTAGCTGTGAAGAAAAAAAAAAAAGGAGAACAGATGGTTTCCTGATATTTAAAACAAGGTAAGGGCAGACCAGCTTTGAGAGTAGATCAAAATCTGCAACAGCACAGTCATTTGCATGAAAACTGTTATGCTGCCTGCCCCTCCCACCAACAGAAGGCCTTCTCCCTCCCAAGGAGATGAACAGCTATTCACAGATATAGGCACAAGGGGTCACTGATTTTTTCTAAAGTTTTTGCCCCACTGATGCTATGGGCCATGAAAATATTCCAGCAATGCCAACATTTAAACATCCAAGTTCTATCTCCAAGATTACCTCTAACATATGAAAGTGGCATAAGGTTGTCTCTTGACAACCACATGTTTCATTTGGGGTTTGAACAATCAGGCTCCGTTTCTCAGCAGAAAGTACCATCAGTGCTCAGAAGGTGCTGGGGCTGAAGCATGTCCACCAGTCACGGAGGCCAACACTGATAACAATCTGTCAATGTGGAGATGGTCCACCGACTGCCTTCCTCCACTTAGGGCCTGTTTGTTTAACTAACAGCAGTGAGAGTCCTTATTAAGGTCTGTTAACACTCCAAAATGCTGTTTGTTGAGCCTGCCAAAGTGATAAGTGTTTACTCTGAATACAATCTTAAGATCAGGGTTCTCTTTTTCCCAATTCTAAGTTTATAATTCAAGTGTTTTATTTCCCAATAGTGTGAGTGAATCACACATACCTGTGTCTACCAAGGAAAGGAAACCCAGGGGATGCAGGAGATGTGAAATGAATGGGGGATTTCTTACTCAAAACATATATCCTCCTAACTGACATGAACAAATGCTGATTTTCCTGGGGAGCTGGCTTTCTTCAGAATACTTGTCTACTCTGATTCGGAATGTGTTTGCCCATAGAACTTGCCAGTTATTGGGCTGAGGGGACCTCTCTGCTGGTGAAGTATAACAGCATGAAAGAAATGTTTCCTCTGTCTGTGAGCTGCCTGCCAACCTCTGCAATGGCACCAAGTACATTCTCAAGCCTTGACATTAAAAAATTGTTTGTGACTGTTTGGGGGGTTCTAGGACCCAACCAACAACTCCTGCAAGTTTTCAGAGTTCCAGAATCAAAGCTGGGGAGGGGGTTTTAGGAGATGGTAATGGTCATATATTGTCCAAATAAGGACCTTTTTAAGAATGAAAGTGTGTGCTTTTAATAATACACCAGGACTGCAGATGTTGGGTGGGACATTTGGTCTTCTCAGTAATAAACCATCCATTACATTTATTGAGCTCCTACTATATGCTAGGAATTTAACTCATCCTTTAAGAATTCTTCTACTTAATCTGTAGAAATATTGTTATTCCCATTTTATAGATGAAGAAATAAGGGCTCAAGGAGCAACTCGTGTAAAATGACTTGTCTACAGTCACACCCTGGTAAGAGCAGATATGAGTAAGTGTTTGGACTGATGTCTGTCTCATTCCAAAGTGCATGCATGTTGCCCTGTACAGTATTGTGTCTCATCCTGTAATTCAGTGTGTGTGTTTTTTAAAAACTGGGTTCTAAGGAGACCTAGGTGGCTAGTTAGCTGTCATATGCAGTCCTGAAGGCAAGGAGGAGACCAAGGAGGAAAGCAACATAAAGAGCCTCTCCATCTTCATGTTTAATATGTTGGCCAACTGGATGGGATTTCATTTAATGAAGGGGGGTGCAAAGAAAGAAAGCAAGGAAAGAGAAGGAGAAGGAGAAAGTAGGAGGAAGAGAAGAAAGGAAAGGAGAAAAGAAGGAAGGAAGGAAAAGAGGGAGAGAGAGAGGGAGGGAGAGAAGGAAAGAGGGAGGGAGGACCACTGTTCTAAACTTGGAACACCTTGCTTTGAAAATGAAAAACTGAGGTCCAGAGAGAGAACTTTACCCAATGTCACATAGCAAATCATAAATAGAGGAAATAATGATCTGGAAAGTCCTGGTCTTTTGATTTTTTCAGTCCATGTTCTTTTTGATACACTTTGCTGTGTAGCAAACATAAGTCGAGAAGAAGTGTTTCTGCTTAAAGCTATTTCCATATTTCACCTCATTTTGACACTGGCAGTGAATTGCTAGTCCTTAGGGAAGCTTTTCTTTAAAAAGAGGATTAAGCTGTTTTTAAACACTGAGTAGAAAAAACTATCAGGGATTTTAGGTATACTAAGCAAGAGGTTTTAAATAAAGACAAGTGTGTGCATGTTGAATTTGGCTATCTTTCTTAGTAAAAAGAAATACAGTGTTATGGAAAAGCTTGCTTTCTTTCTTTCTTTCTTTCTTTCTTTCTTTCTTTCTTTCTTTCTTTCTTTCTCTTTCTTTTCTTCCTTTCTCTTTCTTTTCTTCCTTTCTCTTTCTTATCACTGTGGCCCTGGAATATTTAAAGGAAATTAAATGATACCAGTTTCAAGTTGCAAAGTGAAGAAAGCTACATTCACTGCTCAGTGAAGTAGGATGGGGGAATGGAGTGGAACAGGAAGCCACAGTTAACAGTAGAATATTGGGAGAGGAAATTCACAGGGGTGAAAACACAGCAGGGACTTAGGAAGTCATCCCCGCACTACCCCACACTCCCAGTAAGGACTACCCAATGGTTGATTAATCCAAGTGAGGACTCTTCTAAAAGAAGAATCAGCTTAGGAGCTGGGCCTCTTGGAGAAGGACAAAGAGGAAAATTCCAACAGAGAAGACTTTGGGTGTCATCCCAACTTCCCCAGAACTGCTTGTTATAATCTACTCACATTTATGGAGTACTTACTGTGTACTGGGGACTCTCCCAAAGACTTTATGTTAATTCATTTAATCTTTACCATCCTGTGATGCCGACACTGTTATTATTCTCAAGATCAAATAGCGAATAAGTGATGGAGCTGAAATTCAGACTGAGTCAATTCGATTCTGAACCTATGTCCTCAAACCCCTGCCACACTCGTTCTGAAATTCCCAAGGATTGGCTGGATGCTTAACTATTACTGTGCATGCAAGGGCTAAAGGCCAGGCACCCCTCTTTAGTAAATACTGCTGTGCATGTTGCGCATCTGTTATGATCCTGAGTAATGAGATGAGGCAGTAAAGTAGCAGTGAGCATGGCATTTTCTTCCTCTCCTTGAAATTGTTTTCCTTGTTCCTTGTTCCTTAGCCTTGATCTAGTGTGTTTGGGAACTAGGAAGACAAGGAGCATTCACAGGGCTGTTGATAAGCCCATCATTCTATAGCACATCCCTCCAGATTTTTCCGCATACGTAGTCATCTGGGTTAGGTGGTCAGATTATGGGGTGCCTGATCTCTGCTGTCCCTCAGCTTTGAGCTCCATGGAGGATGATTTTCCCTGTACTGAATTTTGGTAGGGTATAAAAATTGACTTCCTGAGTATGTAAACCTGGTGAAACTTTCCAACCAGGAATGTGATAACTTAAGTCTTCTGTTTTATTCCTCTGTAACCATGCATTCTAGGAAAGCCAGGAGCCAGTAGGTAAAGAAAGATATTTCAGAATGGAACAGGTAGGAAATAGTGGAAAAATCATGAGCAAGAAAATATGAAGTGAGAAGGGGGGAAGGAAGATAATGATATATTCCCCCCAAAAAAGATTATTTCCCTTACACCTACTTTTTGAGCGACTACACACACATGTGATTTCATGCAACTCTTCGGAACCTATCTATTGTCTAAAATCATGAAGAAAGAGAAAATGTGTGTGTGCTTTTCTGTCACAGTGGAACTTGGCTAGCTCTGTGGACTCTCCCCAAGAAAGCTTGCCCCTCATAAGTGGTTCTGGCTGCGGTTGGGAGCCCCATTTCATTTCCCTCCCCAGCAATCTCTGTCAGACTTGAAGTGACTCATTTGCAAATGTAGAAAACAGAACCAATACCAATTTTTAAGATGGAGACTGAGCATTCCAAAGAAAGTTCAGTTCCTTAAAAAATGCTTTAAATTTCCAGGATTATGGTAAAGAGCTAGGCAGAGAAAGGAGTGAGTGCTGTTCTCTCTTGCATGGCTAAACTGCAGCTTGGTTTCTCATTATTGCCCATAAAATAAAAGCAATCACATGTATCTTTATCATATTCTATATTATATATATTTAATTTCCAAGAGAGCTTCATGAAAATGTCGCAGGGCAGTTGTGCACTGAAACAAAAAATATTTGATTTGAAATCTGAAGACTAAGATTTGGGTCTTGATTTTATGTCTCATAAAATGACTAAGTCTTGGTTTCTTTCTCTCTAAGAAGCATTATACCTACCTCATAGGTTTGTTATAGAATCAAATGAGATGATGCATGTGGTGATGTGTTGTAAAATAATTTGTTAAGATATAAAAGAATCCGATGTTTTTCCAAGAGGAATTGATCCATATGATGAATGTTACATCCAAACAGTGTGAGCATGAATCCTGAAAGCAGATCCAAGCATCTAAATTTGTGGGCACATAGTGTGACCTAGAAATGGGGTCTTGTGATAGTCTGGAAAGTCATCTCCCAAGGCCAAAAAAGTCAAAGCAAATGACAAAGACCACAGGTGAGCAGCATCTCCCGGAAGGAAAGATGTATTTCTTTCACCAAATTGTGATTAAGAGCAAGAAATAAAAGTGCCCTGGTATTTATTTGCACAGGACTTTTTAGAAGTACAGTCAGGGAGTCAAATTCTGCCCATTCTATTCTGAGCTGTGAATCGTCTTATCACCCATGAGGATTAATACATTTGTTTCTAATGAGGCTATTGGTCCATGGAAGAAGGAAAAACTCCTCTTTTGAAATGAAAAGATCAGTGGTGCAGAGCAAGTTTACTGACACAGTATGTCCATGGGGATTCTTCATCATTCTAATAATAGCTGGATACTCTTTCCAAGTGTGGGGAGGAGTCTGATGAATCTGGAGCTCCTTGGATGTCTCCTGAGACTGGGGTCCAGTGTAATGGCAGCCCAGCTGCTTGTACTGTTGGCTTTTAAGGCCTGAAATCAGATTTCATCTTTTCAAGGAATCTGAAACACTCAGAGGGAGCTAAAGGGATGGTTTGTCCTTGTTCATCTGTGTGAGCAGGGGCAGAGACTAAAGTTTCCTCCTTCCAGGAATTCAAACTCCTAGAGTGCTGGGACCATGGAGAGGGAAGAAGAGGAAGAACTAGTGGGCTTCTTGAACAGTCCTTAAAGCTGACATCCAGCGAGCAGGGGTAGGGAATAGAAGGCACTTACCTTATGAGGAATGTGGACTGTTTGCATGACTGTTACTTCATTCTACTTTGTTTCAGTGAGAGAGAGAAAGAGAGAGTCAGAGAGAGACAGACATACAGAGAGATTTCCATGTGATTCTATCAAATGGATAAGGAAACT
Organism: Anoura caudifer; assembly: GCA_004027475.1. NCBI lineage: Eukaryota > Metazoa > Chordata > Mammalia > Chiroptera > Phyllostomidae > Anoura > Anoura caudifer. The sequence goes on along the minus strand of PVKU01014888.1, from coordinate 6,223 downwards.
GATGATCAAAGTGATCAAGCTCCTTGCTCACGGTTACAATGAGACATCTCAGACTCACACCTATGTCTGTCTGACAGGGAAGCCAACACTTTTTCCACCCTGCCACATTAAGCAATGCCCATGGTGCAGAAGTAAAGAGGTCTGCATTCATGAAAATGGGAAGTGAGGTGGGGCTATAACTAAATACTCAATGGAAGGCCAGTCCTAACATTTTTTTCTTGCTTTGTAACAAGAAATCCGAGATCTTCTTTTTTTTTTTTTAGGCTATTGTACCTGCAGATTAAATTTAAGTATCCTTAAGATCTATCACTGATACTCTGGCAGATATGAAAACATTTTTTGGGTGCTTATTATACTTCTAGAATTTGCTAGAATATCCCATGTATATTCTTGTTATTCAATCTTCATAAGAACTCAGTAAGATATTATGATCCTCATTTCACACATGTGGAAACTGAAGCTCCAAAGAATAAGCTATGGATTGAGGTCATGCACTATAATCCAGAGAGCCCTTGTGTGACTCTAGAAATGTCTCTCAGTTAAATGTTCTTTCTACTTCTTGGTTTGATGGCATCACAACTGACAGGAGAAAGAGCGGGGAGGAGACGAAGGAAGAAGAGGAAGGGGTGGGGAAGGAAAGGGAAAGGGGAGGGGGCAGGGGAGGGAAGGGGAGAAGGAGAAGAGGGAGAGGGGGAGGTTAGAAGCCCAACTGATTCCTTTAGAAGCAGACAGTCTGCACCAGGCAGCATCATCCTGATCTGACTTCTGGGAGAAACTGTTCACAACTGATGAAATAAAAACTACTGACATCCTTGTGGCTAATTAGTGTTTTTTTTTTTTTTTTCTTTTCAAGCTTTCTTTTCACATATTCATTCATTCAGAAAATATTTATCGATTGGCTGCTCTGTGCTCAGGGCTTCTCTAGACTGGGAGGATGCAACCAGGTAGAGAGCAAAGTCCTGCTTGTCTCCTAGAAGGGGAGAAAAAGACAATAAACCTATTCCTATTCTATTATTTTATTAAACAGCTGTATTGCAATATAACTCACATACTATCAAATTCACCCTTTTATTTTTTACTTTATTTTTTTAATTCACCCTTTTAAAATGTACTATTCAGCCTTTTAGTATATATCATAACATTTTGCAACTCTCATCGCTCCCTGGTTTCTGTCAGTTTCAAGGGGGATCTATAATTTGTCAGGAGTAACAAGTGCTCGGATGATAACTAAGTGGGGTAAGAGTGAAGATGCTGCTTGTCTACCTGGTGTGGTGGGTAAAGGTCTGCCTAATAAAGGGATCTTCGAGCGGAAACCTGAATGCAGGGAGGAAGTGAGACATGGATTTCTGAGCCAAGAACAGTCCAGGTTGAGGCAACAGTTAAAGACCCTGAGTCAGGAGCACACCTGGCACTCAAGGAAGAGTAAAGACATCAGTGATTAAAGGCAAGAGGACAGAAGAGATGATCTCATCTGGGCGTTATAAGAGATTGTGTGTTAAAGCCCCTAGCACAACGTCAGGTACCCAGCAGGTGCTCAATAAAGAAAAGCTGTGATTATTAGGATTATTATTCCAGTTCTCCTCTTAAAGACACCAGGCACCTTGCTTCCAGAACACAGGAGCTATAGTTCATCTTTGCACCTCCCTAGAGACAAGACACTTAATACACAGTCATTAAACATCCATTTATTGAAAGAATGGTATTTAGTTTTTAAATTAATAATCTTTGTTTGCTATAAGAACAGGCAGGAATAAATGCCTAGATGGAATGATAAATCACAAAGACATATTAATATTGAACAATACTGTTAAGTATTCCTACCAAAGAGGCATTATTTTCTCAAATGCCTTCAGACGTCCTGTTTCCTTGAGAAGAGAAGTAAAAAGGGTTTTTCCCCACTCTGGCCCCTGGTTGAAGGCAGCTCTATGATGGGGTTTCCTTATAATTGGGCGAGGGGGTGTTGGGGTCAAAGTGACAGCCAACGTGTGCTGCTATTACAACACATTACATAAATAACTCCATATAATTGCTACCATCCATCAATGTGGGGAGATCAGTGGTGAGAGATGCTGCCAGTTTCTTGGAATGAAAACTAAAGCTCCAAATAGCCCAGATAGTCACACTCGCTAATCAATGCCAGTTTCTAAAAAATTGGTCTAGTCACCAATTCAACCTTGAGAAAGATTCCCTTGTGTATCCCTCATATTGGTTTTGCAAGACTTTGCCCAACCCTCACTTAAAACGTTTTATTTTCTCATCTCTCACCAAACTCTTTTTATCACAGTATTTATTATTCTTTGCTCTGCCTTCTCCTATGTGGCTGCCTGAAGCCTTTGCTGAGTTGGCTGAGGACAGTTAGGTTTCAGATGGGTTTAGGTTAATCCGACCACTATCGGCAGCAGAACAGAACACCCTGGCTCCTATGCAGATTTGGGGAGTTCTGACTGTCCGGTTTCTCTGTCTACATGGGTCACATCATGTTAACCTGATTCTTTCTCAATTCCTTAGTTCATTCTGGGTTGGCAGGAGTGGTCACAGACTTCAAAACCAACCAACCAACCAACCAACCAACCAACCAAACAAACAAACAAACAAATGGAAGCAAACATACTAGATATGTAGCATTCAAAATGTGTGATTACTGAAAATCCTTTCTATGGATTTTCAGTAATGACATCTTGTCTGGACCCTAGTCAGTCTGTACCCAGCAGAAGGCGGGTCTGTGCACATCCCAACTCTCCTGGGCCTACGGCAACGTGTCTGGCATAAAGTGACAGACCAATCTTACTGAACTGACACTGAAGTAATGAAGTCCCTCTTGTTAATTGAAAATGAAATTGAACAGAAGTTCCCACAAGAATGATCTTTCGAGCAGCGATAAATGGTCAACAGTTCTCTTCACAATGACGCAAGAAACTCTGCAAACTCTCGGAGTGTTGCGACCTTGCTAAGTTCCCATGTGAATGGAGCACAGGGTCTTTCCTGGGGTGGTGATGGGGGAAAGTTTGTGCCCAGCAGTGTCTGTTACAGACACAATGGAGAACTTTCTGGCCCTGGCACCAAACGTCTTTCTTCATGAAACATTTGTGCCCCTTGTAAAAAAGCTCGTTTCCTACTGACTGCCCATTAGACAGGAACACCTATAGAACAAGATGGGGACTCTCTGAGGTCCTTTGTGCTTCATGCTCTGTGATCTCTCTACATCCTCCAGAGCATCTGTCTGGGTGAATGTTCAGTGCTTTTCAGAATGTTACAGCCTATTATACTAGTCAGAAGTGCTTTTGTGGGTAATTAGTAGGAAATGAATGGATTCAAGGGTGATTTGATGCTTCCAGAAATTCTTAGAAGTTCTTTAAGAGGGAAAAATAAATAAGTCTTGTTAAAAAACCTCAAGTCATGGGATATTGTTCTTTTTTTTTTTTTTTTTGTGGAACATTGCTACTTAGAAACATACTATAAAATATGTCATGCTTTTGGGTCAATGGATACTGTGTATTTAAATTTTCTTGAGCCAAACGAAGTCTTGCTGGTGGTGGTTTTATCTTTTCTAGGTGCCAGTGCAAAGGGATGATCACGTCATAAATTCTCCCTTCCTGGCAGACAGGATATGGTGATAACAACAATAATAGTAACAAGAACATCTTATATTTGAATAGCACTTCCTGAAACTTCATTCATTTGCATTATGATGTGATCTTTAAAAGAAACCTGTGAGGATAGCAAGGCACGAATTACAACGATGAAGAAAACCCAGGACCAAGAGGATAGTGGGAAATGACTTGCTCAAGGTCTTGTAGTTAAGTGGCAAAGCCAGAACTTGGGTTCCCTATTCCACACCTGACACCCTTTCTGCTAGAAGAGGGTCCTTTAGGAGGGGAAGGTATGTTGCCCCAATTTTTTAATTTCTGTTGCAGTGCTTGGTTAAACCTTAAGAGAGATTCTATTTGTTTTGTTCCCAGGAGTCTGCCGTAACATTTGCCCAGCACAGCCTTTAAAAGGCTTGACACCTTGTACCTGAACCTGAACCTTTGGTGATATTATCCTATTGACTGGGGAATAAAGGGATCAGATCAGTGTATTTCTTTGCACTTACGTTCCAGAGAAAAAGAAAGAAGAGAAGGAGAGGGAGAGAGAGGTAGTTATATGTGGAGAGAGAGAGGAAGAGAAAGGGAGAGAGAAGGAAAATGAAGTTTTCTCCTTCCTTTAGGGAGAAGCAAAGTCTGAAGGATTTCTAGAAGCCTGGTTTAGGCCTTAAACATTTTGACCAAAATAATCTATGGCTGCCGTTTTCCAAGTTCTTCTTGCAAGAACAGAGGGACTTGTTCCTTAAAATGACCCAAAGAATGTTGCAAAACACTCAAATCAGAAACCACGTTATTTTTAGTTACTTTCTCCCCTTCCTCCTGTGAGTGACTTCTGGTATCACAAGGAGGCAGCACATAAACCCTGTGGCCAGCTGACCTCCTGTCCCTGGAGAGAGCTGCTGCCTCCAGCTAGGAGGTGGGTGGGCTCCTCTCAGTGACTCTCTCACCGCAGCCCCCTACCCGCACCTGCCATTCTCGTCTGCTGTTGCTCATCCCTGGGATACTATGAACCTTCAGAGGACAAAGAATGTGTCTGAGTAACCTCTGCCTCGCCGTACATGCCTGACATACAGCAGGTATTCAGATCCATATAAATAATTGTTTAAAAGTAGATGTATCATATTCTGCCTGAATTGTGCTGTGAGCACTCTATACACACTTTCTTGTTTTAAATTTTATTTTTCAGTTACAGTTAGATTCAGTATTACTCTGTACTAGTTCCAGGAGTACAGCATAATGGTTAGACAATCATGTACTTTACAAAGTGTCCCCCTCCCCAATATTTTCAGTACCTACCCACCAGGTACCATACACAGTTATTACAATATTATTGACAATATTTCCTATGCTGTACTATACATCCCTGTCCAGACAGGGGGAGAAGTAAAAAAGGAAAAAGGATTAAGAAGTATAAATACTTTCAAGGGTACAGGTTATTCCAAGGCAGACCCATCACAGAGAAGAGAAACCCAGTGGGTCCTCTGAGTTCTGCTCAGTTCATCAAGATTCCTCAACTCCTGCTTGGTGTTCACTATATCTTGGATGAAATTCACAATCCTCAGCCAATTCTCCTAAACCTGCTTTCATTTATTTTGTTTTAAATGGCATCACCTTCCTCTCACACACTCAAATTAGAAAAGTAACAGAGATTCTTATCTCTTCACTCACTCCTCGTATGAATTGGTTACCAACTCTATGAATTCTGCATGTCAATATTTCTCTGAAATACCCAAGCCCTCATCATCCAGCTCTGAAGAATCCACATGCCTCCTGCTGAGTCTTGACTCCAATCTTTGAGGGCAGTCGTGTGTGTGTGTGTGTGTGTGTGTGTGTGTGTGTGTGTGTAATGGAGTGTCTCTCTGGCTTAGACCCCATGGGGGTTATCCTTGGTCTTTTGTTCTTTCTCTAACACTGAGAATCTTGATACTGGTTAACACAACTCACAAACTTCTTCATACCACTTCACCCCATCATCCCCATGGCCCAAACTACTTCTCTGTCAAAACAAACTTCTTTCTGTTTCCTTAGAAGACCAGCTTCTTTCTTTCTCATGTGCTGGTTGAACCTACTCAAACTTTCTCTGATGTTTGGCAAACCTCATTTTTTGAAGTTCATTACTCAAAAAATCATTCTGCTGGTGCCGCCACTGCTGCTACTATCGATCTGGAAAAACCCCTAGCTGGATACACCCACTGCCATTGGAATCCAGTGGAACCTCAGTTCTCGAACTTAATTCATTCTGGAAAACTGATCAAGAAGCGATTTGTTTGAAAACAGAATCTCCTTTGTTGCCTGAAAGACATGTGACAGAGCATACAGGTATCAGCATGAAAATGTTTTTAGGTAGAGTATTGAGACCCAAAGTTTTGTTAGACAACTGAGACTTTTTTTTCCGCGAATGACTTGGTTGAGAACAAAATTGTTTGAAAATGAAGATGTTGGAGAACCTGAGGCTTGACTGCACAATTAATGTCATTGCAGCACAAACCATGTGTGCTTAGTACAGTCACAAATTTTGCAACTATATCAAAAAAACAAACAACACAGAAAGAACTACAAGCTAACCTCAGCCCTTAGAGAACTGAAAATAGCCCACTCAATAGAAAACCAATCAAAGGCCAAAGCCCAGAACAGCCCCC
>PVKU01014887.1:0-20767 GCA_004027475.1 Anoura caudifer | reverse complement strand
TTTTTCTTTTTAATTAAGTTATTTATTTTCAGAGAGAGGGAAAGGGAAGGAGAAAGAGACAGAGAGAAACACATATTGGTTGACTCTCACACACCCCCAACCGGGGACCTGGCCCACAACCCAGGCATGTACCCTGACTGGAATTGAACCAGCAATGCTTTGGTTCACAGGCCAGCGCTCAATCCACTGAGCCACACCAACTAAGGATGGTTAAAGAAAATTCTTTATAGAAAATCACAGCTAATAAATGTAATAGGAAGAAAATAATTATAAAACCCCTATTTTGCATCCCATGACGAAATAAAGGATTTAGACAATTATCATTAATGCTTAAACCATGAGGTGAAAGGTAGATGAGGATCTCATCATAAAGAACAAATCAGGCCAGTATCATTTAAACACATTAATTAACCTTAACCAGAAGAACATCATGTGTCTCCAGATATGTTATACCAGGAAATACGCAGTACTGTTTCTGAAATATCCTTTTTTTTTAAGATTTTATTTATTTATTTTTAGAGAGAGGGGAAGGGAGGGAGAAAGAGAGAGAGAAACATCAATGTGTGGTTGCCTCTTGTGTGCTCCGCACCAGAGACCTGACCTGCAACCCATGCATGTGCCCTGACTGGGAATCGAACCAGCAACCCTTTGGTTTGCAGGCCTGTACTCAATCCACTGAGCTATACCAGCCAGGGCTATTTCTGAAATATTCTTTAAAAAAAAATTAAATCAAATCAAGCATTTAAATCTAACTACCAGACTACATGAGAAACATTTTAAATGACACTTTGAGAATCTGGGAAATTCTTTATAAAAAATAATACATTTACTACAAAGAATAAATGATATATTAAAAAGTGGGGTGGGGTCGGTGTTTAGAATTAAAAAGTTTTAAAACTTTTATCACCCAAATGTAATGTACATAGTTCTTTATCCACATTGTATTATAAAAAATATTTTAGAGAACATTCAGGAAAATTGAATATGAAATATAGATAATATTAAGGAATTCCTATTAATTCTATTCATTGTGATAATGGTATTATGGGTTCTTTTTTCTTCTCAGTCCTTGTCTGTTAAAGATACATGACACAGAAGTATTCATGGGTGGAATTACATGGTGTCTGGTATTTGCTTTCAAGGGCTACAGCACAAACGCACACACCACACAAAATGGGAGAAGAAAGGTGAAAAAATGACCAAATGTTAATAACTGTTGAAGTGAGATCTTGGGTGCATGGGGGTTCATTATCCTATTTTCTCTACTTTAGCATATGTTTGAAATTTTCCATAATAAAAAGTTTTTATTTTTTAACTCAAAGGTTATCTGGACCAGTTAACGTTTCCAACTAACCTCTGTCCTGAAGCAAGAGCAATGGGAGACTGTCCATTGGGAGGCCGAGGCTCCTCACATGTCTTCATCTCCACCTCCACCTTATCCAGACACTGAAATAAAAGCCAAGAAGAGCTAAACATCTGCACAAAAACCCACATAGCACAGGCTGTGTCTTCTTCATCCCTATGCTCCAGTGCCTACCTGAGTGCTATGTTCACAGTGGGAAGACAACATCTGTTGAATAAATGAACAAACTGAAATACAAAGAGAGGTCTCATCTTTCCCCTTTCATTTCCATTAGCAGCAGAACTCTGTAACAAGTATGGGATTAGCCCCCAGCAGAAAACTAAAACATAAATCCAAGTTACAGAGATATTACCATTTCTCTTGGGATTCCAGTCTTTGGGATAAAGATATGCATCAATCAGTTATTTCAGAACTGTCATTTGATAATCACTCAATAGGCAACATGAACTAAACTTCTAATTTTTCCTTTGCTAGGATTCTAAGGGAAAATAAGGAAATCTAAAGATAGTACCTGGGCAGCAAAACTTGTTGTGAAAAACAACAAAACAAAACCAACTCAGGCCCTGACCGGCATGGCTCAGTTAGTTGAGTGTCATCCCACAAAGCAAAAGGTTGCCAGTCCAATTCGAGGTCAAGGCACATGCCTGGGTTACAGGCCTGGTCCCTGGTTAGGGCATGTGCAAGAGGCAACTGATCAATACTTCTCTTCCTCTCTTTCTCCCCCTCTATTCCCCTCTCTCTAAAAATAAAAAAATAAAATCTTAAAAAAAAAAAAAAAACCCTCAGGATCCTGGCTCTCGTGTCTCAATGCTCATCTCTATACTGCCCAGCAGTTGCAGAGTGAGTCCAGACAACAGTCACTCTGTCTCAGAGAGAAGCTCACAGGCCAGACAAAGCACTGACAGCTCCCTAAAAGGGACAGCCTACCAGGACTCCTCTACATCTTCTCTCAGATCCCTTAAAACCCTACCCTAGCAATCCCCATTTGATTATTTGCAATCAAGACAAGCCATTACCAAGCAAATTGGGTGCGTCTTCAACTTTGTCCACTGGATCTGAAAGAGAAAAGCAAAGACTCAGGACTGTGGAAGGCAAGCCTGCTGACCAAAGAGAGCAACAGCACACTGACCCCCATTCTCACCCGGATGGAGGCCCTGTTGCAGTAGACTCGAGTGATGGCTAACCAGGTTGGCAGCTCCAGCACATTCTGTAGAACCTCTTCATCCAATTCTAGGTTGGTCAGCTGACCCTCCCCTTTCAGGGTGCTCAAATTGATTTTGTCTGGGGAAAGATTCTTAGTAAACCTGAAAAGAGTAATGATAAGAAGCTATTATTTCCATGGGAACCTGCTAAACGGGCATACAGCCAATAACACTTCTGAATTTAGGGAAAAGAGAACATTAATAACAAACATCTAATGACCACTGCCTCTACGCTATGTAAAACGTTAGGTGAGACCCATCATTCTACTCATGATTGTGTCATCTTTCTTTTTTTTCTTTTTATAAATGTATATACATATATACATATATGTACACATATAAAATCACAGTTATTTATATAAGTGCACAGATATACTTATTCTAAAATAGGTATTACTAGTTCTCTTTTTTATTGAATTTATTGGATTGGCATTGGTTAATAAAATTATATAGGTTTCAGGTGTACGATTCTATGATACATCATCTGTATATTGTATTGTATGTTCACCACCCCAAGTCAAGCCTTCTTCCATCACCATTTATTCCCCCTGTACCCTCTTCTTCCTCCCCATGCCATCTTTCTACTCAAGAACCTACAATGAAGATTCTGGGGAAATGGCTGTAGCAGTGGCAACACAGCCTTTTGATATTTCTGAATGCCCACATAAAAATAGAGCAATTAGATACCAACACAAAAAGCCCATGGATAATATTTAAAACTAGAAAATAAAGCATCCTTATAACCCCCCCCATATACAAGTAGGAGGGGAATAAACATCAACAGCCATAAGACACAAGTGCTGTGAGCAGCTGTGCAATCAACACCGGGAAGTGATGGCGCACCTGATGGGCCACAGAACAGAGGAATCCCAAGACAACCAAGAGCTAAATGAAAAACCATGTGACCAATTTAAGATAGCAACTGAAATTGGTGGGGTTTTGTCCACTGCAAGAGGTCCCCGGTAAGGCCCAAAGGAGCTAGAACAGACTAGCCCTATAAACTCATATAAACTAACAAAGGCTCCTTCCCAGGACAGGGGCCTAGCACTGAGAAGAAAATGCTAGGAGAGGAATCCAAATTGAGTAAGATGGGGTAACAGAAATGAAGAGTCCAACTTAAAATGGAGGTGGGGGGTGGGGGAAGGACAGGCCAGGACATCTCAGAAAACAAGCAGGTGTATTTTTAACACTACTTAAAACAATGTAAGAGGGAGCTCTACAAACTTAAAATATGAAAGAGTAAGACACTAATTATTAGCTGTTAGGTAGGGTAAAATGAACCCCAGGCCCTTACACATACCTTTGATGTGATAAAAGAACACACAACCAACGCCTATAGTCTTGCCAAAGGGACTGAACCTGAATCTCATCATGCTACTGGGTCCAGTGGCTAATCTTCAGGAAATACAAGACAGAGGAAAACTGCTGAACTGCACTGTAAGTGTGCAATCAGTAAAATCCAGACCGTGGGAAACTCTACAGTCAGGTGGCCTGGACATAAACAAGTCACACAGGCCAGTCTTCTCACTATTCCATATTCACTGTCTCATCTTTGGTCATGTGCTGGGCCACACACTCCCTTTCCTGGAGCACCCTCATCACGATCTGCCAATCAAGGCCCAACTCAAACCATCCTTTCTCACTGAGGCTTTCTTTCTACAATTGCTGCAATGCACATTAAACAATTAGGATCTTGGGATATTCTTTAATTCTCCCATGTGTAACCACCCCTAAGCAATCAGATGTTAAGCACTTTGAAGTCGGTGCAGGCTTTGCCACCCCTCCTAATCGAAATGGTTACCCTACAGAATGCCCAGCCTGTGTACCTCTTAGCTAACTGCACTGCTAGCTAACTACTCCCAGCTCCCTTCTCTCATCTCCTTTGGCTGATCAATTTAAGGCCAGTTTCTCATAGCATAACCCTCTCCTATAAGACAAACTGCCTCAATGATCTCATTCCTGTAATTCTTTTTTACTGCTTTTCATCATCATTATATTCCACACACTGGTTAATTGCATTTTGCCCTCCATCCATAACTACACTTAGCCCTTACATATATTAGATGCTAATAGCTGACTTTGGAATTATATACTGTTTATCAACTTTCATTTTTTACATATGTCCTTTCCTTTTACTAAGCTGTGTTTTTAGTGTTTTGGGTTTTCCTTTAACCATAAGATCATCACATATAAAAGCTTTAATTTTTTTCTACAATGCCTGACATGGTACTATGTACAAAAGTTCTTTAACAATTTTTAAATGATAGTAAAAAATTTTTAGAGGTTTATAAACATGCAAAACAATACTGTATGATAATCAGGAATACATAGGAATGCACTGGCATGGTAACAAATTCAGGAAAGTGCTTACATGTGGGATGAGGGAGTTTCCAGAAACACATATTTCTCAAGTTGGGATGTGACTGTATGGCTGTTCATTATATTACTATTTTTACCTTTTTATACGGCAACTATTTTATAATAAATCTTTCTAAGATTTTAGTCAGTTACCTATTGTATTTACTACTGGGAAAACTACTTTGCCATGGGTCTCTCAAGTTGGATACACCGTCTTGCTGGGTGCCAAAAATGCACGACCCTCACCACTCCTTACCCAGCCCACTTCTCAGGACTGTGCTGCAAACAGCAGCTTTGAGGGATGCAGTAACGTCCCCCTCCCGGGAAAAGAGGAGGCTTGCTATTGCTTACCAAAAACAATGGATTCCTCAGGCTCAACGTGCCATTTCTGTAACACATGTGCGGCCATCTATCTGGGCTCATTCAAGACACTCCCATGGGACTTAGAGGTGGGGGAGGGAACTAACTGCAAACATATGCTTAGGCTGCTTGCTGGGCCATAAGTAATTAAGTCTCTTGTCTCTGATCCAAGAGTCTTGTAACACATGCATGAACTGTAGCAGGCTAATTATTAGCTTCTAAACACAGTAAAATAAAATCCCAGACCCTTACACATACTTTTCATAGACACGGAAACAATGTGGTGATTGCGGGGGTGGCAGGGTATATGCCGGATAAATAGTAATGGAAAAAATACAATAAAAAAAGAAAAATTAATAAAAAGGAATTTAAATCAACATTTACTAAGTACGAACCAATTTTATTCTCTGAAACAAAAAAAGACAAGCTTTCTCTAATGGCTCTTATTGTCTGGAAACTACAGAGGGAAAGAACTCCTCTTTTCCTGCAAGAAATGGCTGCAAGGAAGCAGAATTGTAAAACAGAAAAAGAATATCTTAAATAATACTTTCACTACATGAAACAACTGAAAGAAAAGGAAGGTAAGTGAATGCCCTGAGGAATTTGGAGGAAACACAGCCCTGAGGGAAGAAAAGGAAGGCAGAAAACAGAACTCAACATTATTTATAATCACTAGGTACAGAAAGGCTTTCTTTCTCGAGCCCCTTGTGTATTTAAATAGGATATTACAATTATTATTTCCTCCTAGCAACCCTTCCTCCAATGTTAAGTATTCAGGAAAGCCACAGCAGCTCAGAAATTGGGGCAGGCATCCTTTAGAAGTATTTATCTTAAAGATAAGAATATTTGAAGACATAAAGTTAGTTTGTAAAGACTGTATGTATCCTCCTGTCACCCCACAGATTCTAATAAGATCCCATCTTCCTATCACAGCTGACACATGGCAGGAATGGCCACTGTCAGAGATGGGAGTAAGGATCCCTCTAATATGCAGGAGTAGGGAGAAAGGCTGAGAATCACTAACGTAAGTTACTTGTCCTCATGATAAAAGGGCATTTTTAGGAAAATAAAGTAATAAAGACTTTTTCAGGTATTAGATTGGCCAAAAAGTTCATTTAGTTTTTTTTTATAAAATAAGACACATTTTTCATTTTCACCAATAACTTTATTGATTTGGATATTTTGAGTATGTTGGCTAAGACAACTAAGTGCTACTAGAGCCATCTTACAGGAAACCCCGAACAAACTTTTTGGCCAGCCCAATGTATTTCTCTGAAAAAAGAGGAACATGCTTCAAATAAAATGAAACATAAACAGTCAGGAATAAGTTACACTGCTTGTTAGCATTGACATTCTCAGAATGATTATGTTCATAGTTACCACAGATCTAATTTCTATATCATACTCTATGCAAAAATGTAACTCTATTTACAGCTCCATATAAAATAAATGTCATTTTTGAAGCCTTGAATTAAACCATATGAGACTGTGTTACATTTCATCTTAACCTTGCTAATATTCAGGGCAATGCATCTCAAACTATGTGCCTCCGACCACATAGGTAGAATCACTTTAATATGTTTATTTTAACACACTCCAGATATACTGAATCACAGTGGGGAGGTGGGTAAGGAATCCACATTTTTAACAAACTCAAGGTGATTTCTTCTGTTCTTTAAAGTTTGAGAATAGTTTGAGGTTTCAGTTAACCAGCTAAAATACTTCAAGGAAGAGAAAATCAGAGCCTGCAGATGGAAAAGAGATGCAAAAATTCATTCTTCAAGAACAAAGTTTTCAACTTCCATTATTATGGGTTGGTGGTTAAGAGCACAGGCTTCAGAGTTAGACTTGGGCTCAAAACCTGGTTTTCTCACTATTAATACTGGGAGCGTAGGCAAGCTGTTCAACCAAACTCACAGAGCTGCTGGGATTGAAAGAGCATTTATTAAGTGCTCAATAAATAAATCTCAGTCATTGTTATTTCTGGATTCCACTACCTTCTCCCTTTAGGATAGGCTTAAATGATTATCTTAAAAAAAAAAAGATTTAGGTAATCATTTCAACATGTATACAAATGTCAAATCATTATATTGTACACCTGAAACATGTAATATTGTATGTCAAAATTTTAAAAGGTTTAGGAGGCTTCGGTTATTATCTGAGGACTCCGGTTTTCTTTTCTCTTTTTAAAAAAGATTTTACTCATTTATTTTTAGAGAAGGGGAAGGGAAGGAGAAAGAGAGGGAGAGAAACATCAATGTGTGCTTGCCTCTCGCATGCTCCCCAAGGACCTGGCCTGCAACTGAGGCATGTGCCCTGACTGGGAATCGAACCAGCAGCTCTTCGGATCACAGGCCAGCACTCAAATCCACTGAGTCACACCAGCCAGTGCAGGACTCAGGTTGTCTTTAAGAGACAACCCCTCAGCTCTATCTTTCTATCTCAGTGTCACATCTCCCATTCCCAATATGCTTATTTCTATCCTTTTGATCTGGGTATCTAGAAGTTAAAATCTGAATAAGATTAAAACTGAATTAATGTTCCCCAGAAACCCTAACCATTTTGTTCCACTCTGGCTCCAGGAACAGATTTTCATCACTTGTCTTTCTAGTACTAATGGTCACAAGAGAACAGAGGACAGGGAATAAAATTATCAATGAAGCTAGTCAAAATCAAGCTTGTAAAGGCAAGGCCAACTAATTGAAAACAACAGGCCTACAGCACAGTTCTATGAACTATGTAGCCACGCCAATTGGCGAAAGACAACACTGACATTTGACAGTAACCAAATGGACTTATGTCTCTGACTGTCTCTAAAGTGACTGCATGCGCGTGAACGCCAGCCAGCCAGGACTGGAGACTAACCTCGGTTAGGACTGCTTTACCAGCCTGCTGGCACACTGCCTCCTCAACAGCACTAACACAGAAGAACCAAAAAAGTGCAAAACATGTCTTCCCACCCCAAAGTGGATTAGGCCCTGGATGAAAAATGATCATTCATATTTCCAGAAAGGGCACAGAATAATTAGCAAGTGAGAGGATAAAATTCATTTTATTGTATAATTTTGACTATCAGAGTAGAGAACCTCTACAGAGATGATTACCTGCTTCAGTCTCTATTTACACAATCACTCTTAACTTTTTCCCCAGACATTTTTACTCTGCCCTGACATATAAGAAAGCTGATTTAACATCTTTTTTTCTAGGCTATGGCTGAATATGGAGATGGACACACAGCTTAAAATAATTTTATGTCTTTTTATTCTACTGGCTGGGCTAGATGTCCTTCGGTCAACTAAGAGGCATTTAAAAACAATTTATTTTGACTTCCAGCCAAGAGGAGGCGTAGGTAGACACACTGCCTCCTTGCACAACCAAACGAAGGTCAACAAATTTAAACCAAAAAATAACCAGAACTGACAGAAAATCAAACTGTGTGGAAGTCCAACAACCAAGGAGTTAAAGAAGACACATTCATCCAGACCAGTAGGAGGGGCAGAGATGGGCAGCTGGGCAGAAAGGACCAGGGAAGGCAAGGCGGCGGCTGTTGGACCCAGAAAGGCGACGGATTACAGACTGGGTGCAGATAAACTGGGAGGAACAACTGGGAAGTGAGACAGACTACATAACCCTGACCCAGACTTTCAGTACCGGGATGTAAAGCCTCAAACCTCTGACTGAAAACACCTGTGGGGGTTCAGGTGGCAGGAGAAACTGCCAGCCTCACAGGAGAGTTCATTAGAGAAATACACAGGGTCTTAGAATGTACACAAACCTACCCACCCAGGAATCAGCACCAGAAGGGCCCAATTTGCTTGTGGGTAGTGGGGGAAGTGACTGAAATCCAGCAGAGAGCCTAGCAAGTGCCATTGTTCCCTCTGGGGCCCCTTCCCCATAGACAGCATCACATGGCAGTGATGGGGGTTGCCCCACCCTGGCAAATACCTAAGGCTCTGCCCCTTACTATGTAACAGATACACTGAGATAAAAAAAAAAAAATGGCCCAAATGAAAGAACAGATCAAAGCTCCAGAAATAATACAACTAAGTGATGAAGAGATAACCTACCATATGCACAGTTCAAAACACTGGTAATCAGGATACTCACAGAACTGATTGAATATGGTCACAAATTGGATGAAAAAGTGAAGGCAATGCTAAGTGAAATAAAGGAAAATGTACAGGGAATCAATAGTGATGGGAAGGAAACTGGGACTCACATCAACGGTGTGGACCAGAAGAAAGAAAGAAACATCCAACCAGAACAGAATGAAGAAACAAAAATTTAAAAAAATGAAGAGAGGCTTAGGAACCTCCAGGACATCTTTAAATGTTCCAACATCTGAATCACAGGGGTGCCAAAAGGAGAAGAGGAGGAACAACAAATTGAAAACCTATTTGAACAAATAATGAAGGAGAGCTTCCCCAATCTGACAAAGGAAATAGACTTCCAGCAAGTCCAGGAAGCTCAAAGAGTCCCAAAGAAGGTGGACCCAAGGAGGAACACACCAAGGCACATCATCATTACATTAACCAAGATTAAAAATAAGGAGAGAATCTTAAAAGCAGCAAGAGAAAAGGAGACAGTTACATACAAAGGAGTGCCCATTAGACCATCAGCTGATTTCTCAAAAGAAACCTTGCAGACAAGAAGGGGCTGGAAAGAAGTATTCCAAGTCATGAAAGGCAAGGACCTACATTCTGGATTGCTCTATCCAGCAAAGCTTTCATTTAGAATGGAAGGGCAGATAAAGTACTTCCCAGATAAGGTCCAGTTAAAGGAGTTCATAATCACCAAGCCTTTATTATATGAAATGTTAAAGGGACTTATCTAAGAAAAAGAGCAAAAATATGAACAGTAAAATGACAACAAACTCACAGTTATTAACAACCACACCTAAAGTAAAAATAAAAGCAAACTAAGCAAACATTAGAATAGGAACACAACCACAGAAATGGAGATCACATGGAGGGTTATCAGTGGAGGAGTGGGGGTGGGGAGAGAGCGGGGAAAAGGTACAGAAAATAAGTAGCATAAATAGTAGGTAGAAAACAGACAGGGGAGGTTAAGTATAACATAGGAAATGTAGAAGCCAAAGAACTTATATGTATGGCCCATGGACATAAACTAAAGTGGGGGAATGTGAGTAGAAGGGGATGTGCAGGGTGGAGGGGAATAAAGGAGAGGGAATGGGACAACTATAATAGCATAATTGATAAAATAAAATTTTTTAAAAAGAAGCATAAGCCCTAGCTGGTGTAGCTTAGTGGATTGAGCATGGGCCTGCAAACCAAAGGATCACATTTCGATTCCCAGTCAGGGCACATGCCTGGGTTGCAGACCAGTTCCCAGCAGGGGACACACAAGAGGCAACCATACATTGATATTTCTCTCCCTCTCCCTCTCTCCTACCCTTCCCCTCTAAAGATAAATAAATAAAAAATAAATAAATAATTTTTTAAAAAAAGAAGCAAAATTGGAAGGCACAAAATAGAAAAGGAGAGGTTAAGAATAGTATAGGAAATACAGAAGCCAAAGAACTTATACATACAACCCATGGCTATGAATGAAGTGGGGGGGATATGCTTGAGGGTGGGGTGGTACAGGGTGGAGGGCTATAAAGGGAACAAATAACGGGGATAACTGTAATAGCATAATCAATAAAATATACTTAAAAATGAAAACAATTAAAACAATTTATTTTGTACACTACAAGTAGTGAGAAGCCTCATCCCTTCACCTGGACTAGCAGAAGCAGTCTAATGATAATGACATTTCACTCTAAACGAGGCATTGAACTAAGGTGCTTGAACACATTAGCCTTCATAATATGTTATTTTCCCTATTTTAAAGAGGAAGAACATGAAGTCTAGATGTGAAGTAATTTGCCCAAGGTGACAGGGCAGGAAAAGACAGAGGCAGAGTATGAACCCAGGTCTGCTCACTGGACTGTCTTACTTCTACTAACATCTTCTCTTAATATCGTGTTCCTCCAAAATACACCCAGCACAGAACAGATTTATAAGCTATCTCAGAAATGGATGGAAGACATCCTTTCTCTTTTTACAACCTACCATGGACTGCTTAACCTTAATAAGGAAATAAATCTAAACTTTGGTGGGTAAAGTTACAGTTTAACTCCATCAGAAACCTTTCTAAACTTTACCACCCCGATCAGATAAAGTACGGCCAGGGCTAATTTACCGCCATTCCAGCAGTAACAACCAGTCTCTACCAAGAGACTAACAAAAGTACAGAAGGTACTGTGCCATCAGCTCTATGATCCAATACGCAAGTAATCATCAAAAGCTGAGCAACTAAGAATTCTTCAAGGACGCTCTCCGGACTGCTGACGGTATGTGCAGGCCCGCTGGACCACCATGGGCTGTTCTCCCGTAACAGTAATAATCACACAACATACACTTGCTTTTTTACTTAGCAATTTCTTTTAGAACTCAACAAAAAATGATTATTACTTACTACTTCCTCAAAAAAAGGCAGTAAGAATTCTTAAACTGAGAATTTGTCTGCATTCTATAGTAGTAACAAAGAATAGATAAAAAGGTGACTCATGGGGCTATTGGCGGGGTTTGTGGAGGTTTTGTGGAGGCTCAGCCAAGGAAATCACTAATCTGACATCTGATCTGAAATCACCCCACAGTCCCTGGCACAAATTTTATTCGGTATTTGTGTTCCTAATTGAGGATGCTATCACTGAATCCAAGGGTAGCTGAAAAGGCTAATGGAAGCCTGCTATTTATTCCACTTCTAGTATGTGGGAAAACATTTTCTGGCCATCTGTTACTGTTACAGAGCAGAGAAGCTAAGATGAAATCAAGTTGGAAAAACAGATTTTGATTAGGTTTTATTTTTGCCAAAGGACAGCAATCTGCCAAAGAGACAACAGAGAAAGGCTCTCAGACATCTTTGTGAAAATGTACAATGCTGCTGAGAAGTGAGAATTCTTAGATTTGCAGGTTCACAGAATTTCAGAGCCAGAAAGGATCTTAAATAATCTTTAGTCCAAATATATAATTTGCAAATGGTCAGCAAGTTAAATGACTTGCACAAGAATCACAGCTGACCAGTGGTAAAGCTGAGACTAAGTAAATGGCAGAAATGGGACTTAAGCCAGCATTCATTCAAATATTCCACTACTTGCATACTGTAATTCAGAACATTTATTGCTAATAATAGGGTCAATAAATTGCAATAATCAGTCTGCTTCAGGTCCCACAGAAATTGAACCCTCACTGGAGAATTAAAAAGGTCCACAAAGTCCTAGCTGGTATGGCTAAGTTGGTTGGGGCATCATCCAGTGAACTGAAAGATCACAGGTTCGATTCCCAATCAGGGCACGTGCCTAGGTTGCGGGTTCAGTCCCTGGTCTGGGTATATGCAAGAGGAAACTGATCAATGTTTCTTTCTTTCTCACATCAGATGTTTCCCTTCTTCTGTCTCTCCCTCTCTCTCTCTAAAATCTGAGCATGTCCTCAAGTGAGTAATTAAAAAAAAAAACAGTCCACAAATCCACTTTGCTTTCTTCACTACTTTTTCCACTAAGGTGATCGCAGCCCAGTCCTTGGCTTCTAAGCTTCCTGTTCAAATCCACATCTAAGTATTTTCATTGCTCAGACATAGCACAGGCTTGTCTTTAAGCAAAGATATAACACAACATAACACTGAAGCAGTTTATTTAGACATTCCATCCTAGATAATCTGCTGAAATATGCCATTCAATCTTAGACGTTGCCCTAAAAGGTAGTTACTCTCAAAACTTCTGCATGAACAGATATGGCTTTTTTTTTTAAATGGTGCCTTTTATTATTTTTTTTAAAGATTTTATTTATTTACTTTTAGAGAGAGGGTAAGGGAGGAAGAAAGAGAGAAACATCAATTGGTTGCCTCTCCCACATGCCCCAACCAGGGACCAGCCCGCAACCTAGGCACGTGCCCTGACCAGGAATCGAACTGGCAACCCTTTGCTTTGCTAGACAATGTTCAACCAACTGAGCCACACCTGTCAGGGCCAGATGTATGACTTAACAGAAGAAAATTCTTTCTTTCTAGATTTGCATTTGTTGTTTACAATGTTGGGGTTTTTTTTAATCAGTTTTGACTTACTTGAGTGCAATTTATATACAGTGGCTTATTTCTGAACTTTCTATTTTGTTCTACTGATCTATTTATCCCTATGCCAATACCACAATATCTTTATTACTGTGGCTTCATTTTAAGTCTTGAAAGTAAGTAGTATAAATCCTCATCTTTTCAAGATTATTTTGATCATTCTGGGTCCTTTTCATTTTCATATAAATTTTTATATTAGCCTGCCAATTTGTCAGGTAAAAAAAGCACTTGCTAAAATTCTGATTGGAATTGCATTGACTCTGTAGTTGGATTTGGAAAGATTTGATATATTAATAAAAATGAGTTAGCTTATCCTTGAACATGTTATACTTTTCAGGTATGTCATATTTAATTAGGTCTCCTTTAACTCCTCCAGCAATGTTTTGTAGTTTTAGTATACATCTCCTCTTAAATTTATTTCTCTATATTTTTAACACTATTTGTAAGGGAAAGTTGTTTTTTCTAGTCGTTTTCTGCTAAAACATAGCGGTGAAAGTGATATTTTTATACTGACCTTTTTTGTATCCTGCAACCTTACTAAACTCAGTTATTCACTCTAGTGATTATTTTGTAGATTCTTTAATCCTCACCCAAGGATATTTTTTATTATTGATTTTAGAGCAAGAAGAAGGCAGAGAGAGCAAGAGTGAGTGCTAGAGAGAAAAAAAATATGAGAGAGAACCATCAATCAGTTGCCTCCTGTGTGCACTCTGAGCAGGGATGGAGACTGCAACCTAGGTACCTGCCCGACCAAGAATTGAACCCACAACCCTTTGGTGTGTGGGACAATGCTGCAATCAACTGAGCTACCCTGCCAGGGCTAGGATTTTTTTTTTAATGTAAACAATGATATCATCTATGAATAGATAAGTGTTACTTCTTCACTTCCAAACTATGACAATTGATGTTTGTATTTTGATCTTGTATTATGCAACTTTCCTAAACTTTTTAATACTAATAACTTTTTTTAAAGAAGCCATTAGATTTTCGAAATAGTCATTCATAATGTCTACAACATCTTTGTCAAGATTTTGTTATCAGAGTTATGATAGACTTAAACAAGTTTGGAAGTGTTTCCCTTCTTTATTTCCTAAAGTAATTTGTGTTATTTAGGTATTAGTTCTTCCTTAAATGTTCTATAGAAATCACCAATAAAACTTTCTAGGCCTGCTGTTTTCTTTATGAAAAAGGTTTTGACAACAAATGCAGTATCTTTAATAGATATAGGGCTATTCAGACATTCTATTTCATTTTGTTGGTTCTCGTAAGTTATGTTTTTCTAATAATTTTGCACATTTTATCTAAATTCTCAAACTTATTGACAAAAGATATTAATAATATCCTTTAACATCTTTTTAACATCTACAAAAATCTATCTATATCCCCTATTTCATCCCTGACAGTATTTTTATTCTCTTGAGCAGTCTTGCTAGAAGTTAATTTTATTGATCTTAAAAAAAACTACTTTTGTCTTTATTTTCTCTATTGTTTGTCCTGTTGTCAATTTCACTGATTTCTACCCTTTATTTTTCCTTTCTTCTACTTGGGTTTATTTTGCTCATCTTTTTCTAGCTTCTTAAAGTTGGAAGTCAATCATTGATTTTTAAACACTTTTCTAATATAAGCACTTAAAGCCATAAATTTCCCATTGTTTACTTCATTTGCTACCTCCCACAAAGTCTGATATGTTGGATTTTCACTATCAAGTAGACAGAAATATTTTCTAATTATTTTATGATGTCTTCTTTGACCATGAGTTATTTAGAAATGTATTTTAAATATTCCAAATTTTTTTGGGGGGAGGGAGCTTTTCCAGTTATCTTGTTATTGATTTCTAATTTAATTCCATTGTGGTCAAGAATTATACTATGTAAGTTTGCAATATTTTTATATTTACTGAGACATTTTATAGTTTAACATATGATCTGTCTTGACAAACATACCCATGCACTTTAAAGAATATGTATTCTGCAGTTATGTGCAGTGTTCTATAAATGTCAGGTAAGGTGATGCATAATGTTATTCAGATCTTCTATATCCTTATTGCTACTTTTCAAGTTGTTCTATCAACTACTGAGGGAGGAGTATTAAAAATTTCCAACTATGATTGTGGATTTGCCCTTTTCTCCTTTTAATTGTCTGGTTTTATTTAATGTATATTGAAGCTCTTTTATTAGGTTCATATTTAAGATGATTTCTGATGAATTGATCCTTTTACTATGAAATGCTTTTTTTTAATCTCTAGTAATAATCCTTGTCTTGAGGTCTATTTTGTCTGATGATAATACAGCCATTCCAGCTTTCTTGTGCTTACTATTCACATAGTGTACCTTTTTTTCCCCACTGGTTTTTAATACAGTGGTACCTTGGTAATCATCATTAATTAATTCTGTAAGTTGTGAGAAGTGCCAAAGCCAACCAAATAATGAAGCATTTTCTCTTGTGTGACGGTGTCATGACTCATACAAGTTCTAGCAAGTGCAACAAGTCCTGAGCAAGCACAGAGTGCTGAAACATTTTTTTCTCATCAAAATGTGACAAGTAGAGGGTTTGATGAGTTCTGAAGCTGGCAAGTACCAAGGTATGACTGTATATTCACAGAGTTGTGCAATCTTGAGCTTAATCAATTTTAGAATATTTTCATTACCCACCTCCAAAATAACCCATACCCTTCTGCAATCATCTCCCACAATCCAATCAGTTTTTGATAGATAATGCCAAATTTCCTTCCATAGACATGATAGTGATATATACTCTCAAAAACTGTAACCAGTTACACACATTTCCTCATTCCCCAAGTCTATGACTTGAGGGACTCCATTTACCCTACTCCCCATGCTAATGCTGCACTAGTTGATAGAACAAGGATTCCAGAAAGATTCTTTCTCTTTAATTCTCAACAGTAGCCCTGATGAATTCTAATTCCCTCCTCTAAACCTGGAGGCTTGCCTGCTTAGCTGAAGCCCTCTACCCTGTCTGGTTTGAGCCAGTCTTTTTTGAGAACTAGCAAGAGTCCAGGCATGTAAGTTATGTTACCTGTGAACTGTTCATCTAATTGACTATTACATAACTCATCTAACTTACTACACATTTGACCATCACCTGAAATTTTAGCTGCAATTTCTTATCCAATGTCTTACGTACATACACTTTTATTGATCATTCTAGAATTAGGACTAAGATAGTGGGGGTAGGGACTCCTCATCAACTGTAACTCAGAAATAACTGCCCTCTGCCCTCTTTTTACTCTTCATTGAATTTCCATCCATTTCCTCCCAACCAT
This sequence comes from Anoura caudifer, assembly GCA_004027475.1. Classification (NCBI taxonomy): domain Eukaryota; kingdom Metazoa; phylum Chordata; class Mammalia; order Chiroptera; family Phyllostomidae; genus Anoura; species Anoura caudifer. The sequence continues at coordinate 4,071 of PVKU01014887.1, read as the reverse complement.
TGAGTGATTAGGTCCCAGATGCTTTCCCCTACACCAGTCTTGAAGATATTACATCTCCTGACCCAAATCTTGGGATGTCTCACTTTGTTAGAAACATTTCTTGTCATCCTAACATATTTCCTTTAATCCTTTACTTCCATGCCTTCACAATTCCCAAACTTAAATCAAGAGTAGAAATGAATGAACTGTTAATACTACATTTCTAATTTTAAAAATTACACATAGGCCCTTGGACTAACCAAAGTGAAAATGCACTTGCTAATGCTCAGAAAAGGAGGGCCTATTCCACTAACAGGCACTGTTGGCTATTCACTATTGAATAAGCATAGATTTCTTTGTGGAATAGCCTCGAACAGCTTATTAGAAAAGTGTAGCACGTAAATTATTTGAGCTTTAAAAACTGTCCAAGGAGGATACTGAGGAAAAAGGAAAATTCATATCATACACTAGGCTATCTTTAATTTCTGATCAGAACTGGCCCTAATTTTGACCAACTTATATGCTTATTTTAAGAGGCACTACTGTTCAAAAGAGCTAGCTGTCTTTCACATCTGCTGGTGAAAGATAAGTCCCATCAGACCTTTTGGTCGTTTCCCCTGCAGAGATCATTCAATGAACAAACACCCAAGACAACAGTATACTCAACTGATTAGAGACAGTAGGTTCAAACTATATAAAGTAGCTGCAGAGGACACAAAAAAAGTTTAAAATAAAAATGAAGGTCTCTAAAATAAAAATGAACTCCTCAAGAGCTAGAACTGTGTCAATTAGATCTCTGTCCAGCACAAAGTCTAGGATAAGTATGCTCAATTAGTGTTTACTGATAATAATACAAAGCCAATAAACAGTAATTGCCAAATAGATAGAATAAACTCAAGGGTATATCCAACAATCCATTCACACTCTCTTATATATTACAAACATACTATAATATACCTGATTAACCAGACATGTTCAATCAGGTTTAAGAGTATCATCTGTAAAAACAGAAATAAATTCCTATGTGAAGTAGAGGTAGAAGAGATATCCATTAGAGACAACTGGAAAGTGCAAAGTGTTCAAAAAGAAAAGAGAAGATCAGTGGCTCTGTCTAGAATCTTTTATAATAAAACTAATACTAGGAAAAATAAAAAGGAATGACATTTCTGAGAACAAAAATTTTTAAATAGTAGTTAATATTTAATAATTGCTTACATTACTCCAGGCACTGTCCTAAAGACTTTTTTTTTTTTTATCCCCACCCAAGGATATTTTTTTCATTGCTTTTAGAAAGAGAGGAGGGGAGAAAAAGAAACATTGATTAGCTGCCTAAGGCCCAGGTCAATGGCAACAGAGAACAAACTAAGCCTTATATCTGGATTCCTTGTCATGGTATACAGGCCTCTATGATTTGGCCCATCTTTCCAGTATAGTTTCAAGCTGTGCTCCACCCTCAAACTCTACAGTCCAGTGACACAAAACTGTATGTAGTCTTGTAACCTCTCAAATAAGAACCACTGTTCACACAGCTTCCTCTGCCTGGCATCGCCCTTCTGCCTCTGACTTTCTGTGCCACTCAGGCTCCACAGATACTTAATGCTTCACCGGGCTCATCGTTTATGGGCCTGTTTTTCTCTACAGGCAGTTGAGTTCCTGAAAGGGAATCTTGTCTCATTTGTCTTTGAGTTCCTAGTACTTGGAATACAATGCAGGTGGTGAATAAAAGTTTAACGAAAGAATTAATGAATAAGTATTCTCCGAAACAGAGTCCTCAAAGGCAGCCCAGGGCCGGGGCTAGCTAAGGGAAAGGCTAGACTCCCTGAACTCCCTGTTCCAGGCACCTGAGAAGGGCTAAGGCACCATCAACAGCCAAGTATTCAACCTTCCTGCAGCAAGGCTCCCTCAAAGAGGCCAAAGAACCTCTCTTATGGGCTAAGAGGACTAAGAAGCCACAGCCAACTTTACCTGAAAGGCAGATAGTGAGGGCTCTACTGAGGTTCAGCAAAAGGATATTTCCTACATCGGCAAGCCTCTAACTTCATATCAACCTCTGTTGAGACATTTTCTAAACTAAAGTGTGTGCCTGAACTGTAGCCCCTTCTTTCAGACAGGTTAAAAGACAAAGATTTCAAAAAGAAAGGGAGGTGGGGGAGGGAGGAAAACATTTATTTTAGAAAAAGGAAATGCATGTTTTCAGCGCTGCCTGAGAAGGCACTAGAGCAGATAACTAGAGGCAGTCAGTTTGAGTAAACTTAGCCCATCCTTATCTGGATTTTCTATACATTAGAATTCCCCAACTTTCAAATGACTTATGTACCACAAATTGCTGGCCAGACCTCTGCCCCATTCCCACTACCACTGTAACAGAAGTCATTTTGAAAAATCAAAAACAGACAGACTTCCAGAGTACCTGTGGATTAAAAAGCTCTGAAACTATGAGCTTAGGGGAGCTTCAGGGGTATCCAACCTTTTGGTGTCTCTGGGCCACACTGGAAGAAGAGTTGTCTTGGACCACACATTAAACACACTGTGACACACAATCACAAAAAATCGCATAATGTTTTAATTAAGTTTATGATTTTGTGTTGGGCCGCATTCATAGCCATACTGAGCCACATGCAACCTGTGGGTTGCAGGTTGGACACCCCTACATGGTAGGACATATTCTGAATTAGAGTTAGTCTAATTAGAATACCATTCTTGCTCCAAAATATGTTCTCTACTTTTCCCCCTTGACTTAGCTGAAATCATATATCCTAAAGAATTGGGAATTTTGGCAAGAAAATGAGAATAGCAGAGCATGTGGACCTGGTTGGAGCAGGGAATACAGTAGCAGATAGGTGAGGGCAGAATCAGCAAAATGGGGTACATGAGAAGAGGGGACTTGTTAAGTGGAAAAGAGACATAAACGAGAGAAATGAGTGTCAAGTCCAAGCTTCAGCTGTTTGAGAAGTTAGTCTAAGTCAGTGGTTCTCAACTCAAACAGACTCAATTCCAGAAATGGCATTGCCAAGAATTAACATTTTCTAAATGGTGAAAAACACTTGGTAAAGTTCAAAATAATCTTCACCCATGGTAATCGCAGCCCTGGAATTCGCTGTAGTTTCAAACTGTGCAATACTTTGTGTTTATATGTAAAACAGTTAGACTCTAGGCTTATATAATCTAAACAGGTAATTCACCCACTTAAACATGAATAAACATTCCAAAGTCAAAAAAGACAAAGGAAAACTTCCGGCCAAGATGGAGGTGTAGGTGGACACACTGCCTCCTCGCACAACCAAAATTAAAAACAATAAAGATTTCGAAACAAGAAAACAACCAAAACTGATAGAAAATTGAACTGTACGGAAGTCCAACAACCATTCATCCAGACTGGTAAGAGGGGCGGAGTTGCGGCAGGAAAAAGTGGAGGTGCAGACCTAGGTGCACAGGCAGCAGTGGCTGGCAGACCCCAGGTGCACAGGCGGCAGCTAGTGGACCCCAGGCACGGGGTGGCAATGGTGCAGACCCAGTTGGGCTACGAAAGACGGCTGGCTGACCAGGTGGTCCCACATTCGCAGGCAGATAATCCAGGTGAAGGGGAAGCAGCAGAAGGAACTGGAATCTGAGAGAGGGCAGAGCAAGCGCCATTGTTCCCTCTCAGACCCCGCCCCCACATACAGCATCACTAACAGGCAACTGGGCTGCCCTGCCCTGGGGAACATCTAAGGCTCCTCCCCTCACTACATAACACCCACAACCAGACCAAAAAAAAAAAAATGGCTCAAATGAGAGAACAAATCAAAGCCCTAGAGCCAATTTATCTAAGTGACCAAGAAATAGCCAACCTATCAGATGCATAGTTCAAAGCCCTGGTGATCAGGATGATCACAGAATTGGTTGATTTTGCTCACAAATTAGATGAAAAAATGAAGGCTACAATAAGTGAAATGAAGGAAAACGCACAGGGAACCAATAGAGATGGGAGGAAAACTGGGACTCAAATCAATGGAGTGGACCAGAAGGAAGAAAGGAACAACCAAACAGAAAAGAATGAAGAAACAAGAATTCAAAAAAATGAGGAGAGGCTTAGGAACCTCCAGGACATCT
>PVKU01014886.1:0-20779 GCA_004027475.1 Anoura caudifer | reverse complement strand
TAAGAATTATCTCATTTAAATGGCCAATAGTTTATTTGTTGGGAAACAACTAAATTTTCATAAGTATCCCCTAAAATTACTATCTTTCATTAGCAACAACTTCTCTATCCTTGTCCCCATCTCTGGCTCTTCAGTTTAACTTTTTGCCCTAAGAGAAACTGGTGATTCACTGAATGACTCTTCTCAAGTGGAAGCTGTCATAGCTCCTAAACCCCAAGCTCCTTAGTTTCAACCTCACCCAGTCAGTCTGTGCTGCCCATTATCAAAACCTATGACCTGTAAACTTCAACTGAAAGAAACTTCCCTTTAAAAGGCTAAGTATATTTATTTGCAATCCACCTGCTCATATTGTCACCTCTCTCAGGTTGTGGCATGTGAGAAAGTCTTGTCTTATTACATGGAAATTTGCAATGGTAGCACACCCAGGCAGCAAGACTTATTTGAAGAGCTTTCCACCCACCTCCACATCTAGCTGATTTAAAATTTCTTAATTTCCCTAGGTGGGGTGGAAATGGGAGGGAGGTGGGGAGGGCTGGGGCAGTGGGCTGGGATGGGAGTAAAAGGCAGAAAACTGTACAAGAACAATAATTAAAATAAAAATTAAAAATTAAAAAAAGGAAAAAAAAAACTTCTTAATTTCCTCCTGAGCCTGTCATCTTCCCAGTGCAATTGAGTGTAGTCTATGTCTCCTGACAGAGCTTTCATGTGCTGCTGTATGTGGTTATCACTACCTCTTGCTATTAAATTGTTTGAGCCTAAGAGACCTACCTCCTGGGGAAAGTTACTTCCACATACCCATTATATTTCAGTTGGAAAATTATCAATCAATAGAATACTTGTCTGAAGCTCCTACTGAGGCCTCTGAGTGTCCCCTAGTTCCTAGTGAGGAGTGAAATATTTCCTATTTGCCTCTAGGCAATGTCTCAGATAAGGATTACCCTCTCCTGATCGGTTCTAGTGTTTCTCCATGTGCTGCACATTATAATGAGCACTGCCAGTGGGCCATTGCCAGGGCTGCACCATCAGATGCTCTGGCTAAACTGCTGCAAGGTGAGTCCCAGATCCCATTATTCATTAATTCCCACAGGAACTCTCTGTGACATGACTACTGAAAACAACTATTATACTTTTATGTTGAGCTTATAACAGTTCCACCTTCTTCATTAAGAGTTTTTCCTGCTCTTCCATAAGTCAGGCCAATGCTGTGTGTTGATTTTGAAAGCATTATTTCCTATTCCCCTTTGCATTCTGGTGAATACATTGTGTTTTTCTAACATAGTACTTTAGATTTCATCTGTGGACACTCAGTGAGTTCTCTGTCTTACCAAAGCATTTGTTCATACAATTTTTATCCATCACTCTGGAGTCAGATAATTCCACTCAGGCTTATTCTTCCATCCAACCAAGGTCTAATTAAACTCAATCTATTATTATCCTAACAGGCTACTGACAGATAACCTTGTCATTGCTATGGCTTCCCCTAGAATCCATAATTTTCAGGCATGTTTCCACAGGACACAGACAATACCCGCCATAACTGTTATTTTGAAACTTATCTGGATATTCTTTCAGAATTTTACATTGATCCTTCAAGTTATCTTCTCCCAAATCTATAACTATATAGTATAGCAATCTCTCTGTGCTTAACATATCATAACTACTTTTATGCAGAACAGAGAGTCAAGGAAGGATGTGTGCAGGTTGAAGAAACCACCTTTCATTAATCATCCCAATCTGCTCTTCATAATCTTCATCCTATTCTTCTGTTAATATTATCTGGGACAAATTCTAAGTTTCTGATCAGTAACTACTGAAATCTATATATCCCTGGCTTTTCAAAGCTACTCATTTAAAGAGCTTAATCTTATATACATATTTTTCTCTCTCTTTTTGACTTTACACTAGATTTTAATATCCAATTTTTCCTTTATTTCTGTCTGTTACATTTTTGAGTATCACAACTTTCTCCTATGAAAATAGCTCTGTTCTTTTAATTTAGTCAGTCTTGTGTTCTTATGTTTTTCTTTTACATTCTGCTGCTGCTCTTGTTGTGAGAGTAAGATTAAAATATGTCATTCAAATCATTTCAGTTTATATTTAATACTCTGACCAAACTTGATTCCTAAAAATAGAAGAGTTAATGCAATGCACCACATAAACAAATAAAGAATAAAAATCCTATGACCATATCAGTAGATAAAGAAAAAGCATTTGACAAAACTCAGCATCCATTCATAATAGAAACTCCCATCAAAGTGAGAAATAAGGGCACATATCTCAACATAATAAAAGCCATATAGGACAAACCCACAGCTAACAATATATTCAATGGGAAAAGTTAAAAGCATTTTCCTGAAGATCAGAAATAAGATAATGATGTCCACTTTCACCACTTCTATTCAACGTGGTATTGGAATTCCTGGCTATAGCAATCATACAAGAAAAATAAAAGAAATAAAAGACACCAAATTGGAATGGAACAAGTAAAATTGTCATTATTTGAAGGTGCCATGATACTACAGAGAGAGAATCTTAAATAGTCCTCCACAAAAACTATTAGAACTAAAAAATAAATTCAATAACATAGCAGGATCCAAAATTAATACTCAAAAGTCAGCTGCATTTTTAAACACCAATAACAAACCAGGAGAAAGAGAAGTTAGAACAATCACATTTATAATTGCTTCAAAGATACTTAGCAATAAATTTAACCAAGGGGGTAAAAGACCTGGACTTGGAAAATTATAAGACATTGAAGAAAGAAATTGAAAAAAGATACAAATAAATGGAATCATATACTATGCTCATGAATAGGGAGAATTAACATTGTTAAAATGTCCACACTGCCCAAAACAATCTATAGATTTTAATGCAATCTCTATCAAAAAAACAATGGCATTTTTCACAGAACTAGAACAAATAATTCTAAAATTTATAGGAAACTACAAAAGACCCTGAATAGTCACATAAAGAAGAACAAAGTTAGAAGTATCATATTACCTGATAGCAAACTATATTAAAAGGCTATCATAATCAAACCAGCATGGTACTGGTATAAAAAGAATACATTGTTCAATGGACCAGAATAGAGTCCAGAAATAAGCCCACATGTATATGATCAATTAACCTATAAAAAATGAAGCAAAAAAAATAGTGAAGTAAAAACAGTCTATTGAATAAGTCATGTTAGGAAAACTGGACAGATATAAAAAAACAAAGCTAGACCACCTTCTTACATCATAAGTTTACACAAGAGTAAATTTAAAATAGATTAAAGACCTAAATGTAAGACCCAAAATAGTAAAACTCCCAGAAGAAAGCACAGGCAGTAAACTCTCTGACATTGCTCTTAGGAATATTTTTATGATATGTCTCCTTGGACAAGGGAAATAAAAGGAAAAATAAGCAAATAGAACTACTTCAAACTAAAAGATTTTGCATAACAGAGAAAACTATCAACAAAATCAAAAGACAACCTTCTGAATAGGAAAAGGTTTTCACCAATAAGACATCTAATAAGGAGTTAATATCGAAAATTTATAAAGAACCCATACAGTTTAACACCAAAAACACAATCCAATTTAAAATATGGACAGAGGACCCGAATGGACATTTCTCCAAACAGGACATACAGATGGCCAATAGATATATGAAAAGATGCTGATCATCAAAGAAATGCAAATTAAAAGCTGTTATCAGTAAATCAACAAACAACAAGTGTTGAGGAGGATTTGGAAAAAGGGAAACCTTGTGCATTATTGGTGGAACTGCAAATTGGTGCAGCCACAGTGAAAAACAGTAAGGAAGTTTCTTAAAAAATTACCTTATGACCCACCAATTCCACTTCTGGGTATTTACCCCCCAAAATCTAAAACATTGACATTAAAAGATATATGCACACCTATGGTCACTGCAGCATTATTTACAATAGTCAAGATCTAGAAACAATGTAAGTGCCCATCAATAGACAATTGTATTTAAAAAAGAGGTGGTATATACATACAATGGAATATTACTTGACCATACAAAAAATTAAAATCTTGCAATTTGCAACAACATGGATGGACTTAGAAGGTATTATGCTAAGTGAAATAAGTCAGACAGAAAAAGACAAATACCATATGATTTCACTTACATGTGAATTCTAAAGAAAAAAATGAACAAGACAAACAGAAACAGACTCATAGATACAGAGAACAAACTGATGGCTGCCAGATGGGAGGGGGACAAAGGCATGGGTGAAAGAGATGATGGGATTAAGAAGTACAAATTGTTAGTTACAAAATAGTCACAGGAATTATATTTTACAGGTTTGGATGATTCGTTTTTAAAAAATATATTTTATTGATTATGCTATTACAGTTGTCCCATTTTCCCCCTTCATTCCCCTCCACCCCGCACATCCCCTCCCACCCACATTCCCCCCTTTAGTTCATGCCCATGTGTCATAAGTTCTTTAGCTTCTACACTTCCCATACTATTCTTACCTTCCCCCTTTCTATTTTCTGCCTACCATCTATGCTTATTCTCTGTACCTTTTCCCCCTCTCTCCTCCTCCCACCCCCTAAAAGCAGCAAGACAAAGGGAGTTACCTACAAAGGAGTGCCCATAAGACTGTCAGATGATTTCTCAAAAGAGACCTTACAGGCAAAAAGGGGCTGGAAAGAAGTATTGCAAGTCATGAAAGGCAAGGACCTACATCCAAGATTGCTCTATCCAGCAAAGCTTTCATTTAGAATGGAAGGACAGATAAAGTGCTTCTCAGATAAAGTCAAGTTAAAGGAGTTCATCATCACCAAGCCCCTATTATATGAAAGGTTAAAGGGACTTATCTAAGAAAAAGAAGTTAAAAATCATGTACAGTAAAATGACAGCAAATCCACAATTATTAACAATCACAGCTAAAACAAAAACAAAAACAAACTAAGCAAAGAATAGAACAGGAACAGAACCACAGAAATGGAGTCACAGGGATTTCAAGTACAGCATAGGGAATATAGTCAATAATATTGTAATAACTATGTGTGGTGCCAGGTGGAAACTACACTTATTGGGGAGATCACTTCGTTAATTATATAAATGTGTAACCACCATTCTCTACACCTGAAACTAATATAATATTGAATGTCAACTACAATTGAAAAATAAAAATTGGAAATTAAAAACACAGCAGACATACTGAATTGTTTTAATTTTAGTCACACTAATGAAGTCACTGGATTTCCACTGTATAATGGAGTTTGTTAAATTACTGAGTATCTTGCTTTGGGTATTTTTGCTTTTAGAAACCTAGGTGGTGTTACTGGAGGATAATAATACCTTCCTGCAGAAATGAGAACAGAATTCTCAATGGAATCCATCAAGAAGCAGGAACACTGAGCATTCAATGAAATGTGCACCAAAGAATCTGCCTGTCATTGTGGTACCAGCTCAGCTGCCATTTATACCTGCATAGTCATTGAAAAGGAAACTTTAAAAAAATTACTTTTGTCACAGCCAAGTAAAGAAGACTTGAAAGCAATACTGTCATTAAAAGAAAAAAAGTAATGTTCTATAACCACAATTTCTCTTGTCACTTCCATCATTTTACAAGTCTGGACACAGAGACACCATGCCAATACACATATTTGCAAGCATTTGTGTGTGCTATCATGGTAAGCATTTGTGTTTCTATGTGTCATCCTCTATCAACACTCAGACAGTCTCAGAGACCCCTGAAACTGTACCCAAATTTCAAGGTGTGAAGTTAGTTCCCCATCAGGATTATCTCGCACTTAGGTTCTTGGACATGATGAAGTCAAGGTTCCAGGGCCCCACTTGGAGCTGTGTCATTCCTGGCAGGGAGATGAAGGGACAAGTATGAAATAGGCCAGGAGGCTCCTTGGACTTCTTTCTGTCAAAAATCACTCAGACATGATGTTTATTTGTGGTAGCCTTTTTGTCTGGACTAAGGGAAGATGGATGAACTAAAACCTACTTGGACTTGTCATTAATGGCTCAAATCAATCACTGCGAAAAGTCGCTGCCTTACCTCAAAAAGAGGATTGAAACAAAGGTATTCTGGTAAAATGAGAAATGACAACTTTACCAATCAATACTTATTCTAATCGTAAATAATTTGTTAATTTATTCCATTGGTGATAGAAAGATTATTGATTTTTTTGGTGTTAACATCGACTCAAGTAATTTTACAAAAAAATTAGAGAGATTTTAACCCTTTAGAAAGGAAGTACATAAACAAATATATTCTGTCTTATGCGGTAATACAAAAAAATCAACAAACAAAAAGTTCACATCAACTTTTCCAAAACAGTACCTTTCGAAGCAGGGGATTAAAACCTTTGTGGATTGTACTGAACATGCAGAAACTCAAGTAGACCATGAATTTAGGGCAGGGTGGGGCTATGGGAGGTTCTTCAGAGACCATATTTACAGACCATACCTCCTTAGTATACACGCTAACAAGTTAACAAATGAAGCTTCATGAATATAGAATTAGTGGATATCATCTCTGTATTACTTGGTTTTCTGAACTTTGGGGCCCACTGACAATTAGAATGAGCAAAGACCACAGCCTAAGTAATAACCAAAACACTGTCATGCCCATGTCCCCCCTCTTGCTAGATAGAAAATTATTTGTAAAGGATGTAAGAATTCAAAAAATATTTGCTGAAATAATCAATTAATTTAAAATATCAAAACGTACACACAATATGTGATATGTTTGCTAGGTGAACTGCACTAACTTAACACAGGTATATATTTGATAAAATTCTAAAACAACAAATATCTTGTTTTTAGCATTTCCATTTTTATGAGAATGAGCAAATCGACCCTTCTGTGATCTGCACACTCTCCATGTTTTCTAGAACACCAATAGAAAAATTCAAACTTCAAAGTGATAAAATGACAGTCTATGAAGTCTGAATACATCAACACTCCTCATGATAATCCTAAAAAATAACACATTTTATTTATAAGTAAGCTTTGAAGCAGGTGTTTATTTAGATATTTCCCAATTCTTTTAATGAGGTTTATATATCAAATATTATGATCTTGGGACTAATTTAAAAATAACAGGGACCTTATTCTTAGCTTTGTAGTCTATGTAATAAATGGTGATCTGGGAAGAAAATATGGCAAATGTAAAGGCTTAATGGGAAGAAAGCAAATGCAAGCACAAAAGCTAAATGAAATAAATAGACTGTTACAACAAGGGCAGAATTTAACTAATAAATAAAATAAAGTCTTAGGAACTGCTTCCAAGCCTCCCGTAGGAGCGTGGTCCCCCGTACAGTGTTTGCTCCATCACCGTCCACCATTTTCATTCCCAGTTGGGTCCACATTCAACATCAAGTCCAGTCACCTTCTGATAACTAGTTCCAAGTGATGGCAGACACATTGGGTTGCATGGTTTTAAAATAAAGTGCAGCCCCATCTGGTATGGCTCAGTGGTTGAGCGCCAGCCTGAGAACCAAAGGATCACCAGTTCGATTTGCAGTCGGAGCACATGCCTGGGTTGTGGGCCAGGTCCCCAGTGGGGGCACACAAGAGGCAACCACACATTGATGTTTCTCTCCCACTCTTTCTCCTTCCCTTCCCCTCTGTAAAAATAAATAAAATTATTTTTTAAATTAAAATAAAAAATAAAATATACTACAAAATAATAGTAGCTATCTGTTTTAGAATTTTCCATTAATTGTTTTCTATGGAGTAACAGAAACAAAAAAGCTGTCATGGAAAACATTGAAAGGCAAAAAATTATGCTTTTAAGCTGCTATTAAAAATAACAGATTAGTCATTTTGAATAACCAGATTTTTTAAAATCTTGTTATGAATTTTTTAATTAAATTGTCCTGAAGAATATTATAAATTCTTAAAATTTATGTAATCTGAAAAGTGCTTCCCACTGACAAATATATATATATAATGTGCTGATGCATCTAATAAATATTTTATTTAAACTTTCCTTTAAAATGGCAGTGGGTTGGCAACCCCATGAATTTGACATCACACAACTTCCCACTTAAACTGTATTCATAATGACAGAAATGATATTGCTGGATATTTGGAGGAGTCGCTACAAACAGATCGATCTAACTAGATATATAGAAAAGATATTTCCTCCCCAAAAGAAGATAGAAAGAAAATGCAGGGGATGGCAAAAGTAGGTTTACAGTTGTTTATAATAAATAATACAATAATAAATAAAAATCCAAGAATAAACTCTGTGTTTTATGTATTCATAATCATAAGCCTACTCTGCCCACTCCTATAGTTTCTCTTCCACTGCCTTCCTATGGATTCAGAACTCTAAGGATTGTATCTTTACTTCCAGATCATCACCCTGTCATATAAAACTCACTCTTTCAGACTCATGCAATTTTATTATGTTCTCTGTCCCTCTCCTGTTACTATAATCAAATGAAATGAAGCCCTTTGTCATCTGGTTCCGTCTCCCTCTCCATGTAAAAGAAACCCTGCCATTTGCCTGAAGACATCTGTGTTCCACCAAAACCCAGCCCTTCAGGTCCCTGAACTACATGTTCCAAGTAACCCCTTTCAATTCCAACTCAGATACCACGACCAGGTTGGCACTCCAGGCCTTGGCCCCATCTGCAATTGCGCTACCTCCAAAAAGCTCATTCAGGTACCCCGCTGTTCCAGCACAACGCCTCTCCTTCCACCTTACTTATTCAGCTTCTCCCCACAAACAGTTCTTTGTTCTCACTAGGCCACCGGCCCATGGATACGTCTGTCATAGTTCTTCCAATGCATGAGACTTTGTTTTGTGCACCTTCCTGTTATCCAGATCCCAATAACAAAAACACCTAACTCCCAAATCTAAAATCTCGGTCCCAAAAATAAAACCAAATAACATACCTAACAAAGAGATTGATGGAAAGAGGGGGGAAAAATGAAAGGCAAAGCTCTCCCCTACTCAGCCTTATATTTTGCCCATTCTAGTTCAACATTTTCCAGATCCATCTACATACATGGTTTTTTTTTCTGGTTCCTGTGGTAAATATGAGCCATACCCTGTGGTGTACACCTCCTGAAGAGGTAGTATTTCCCTGGAAAGACCCTTTGAGATCTGGCTTTATTGGCTTAGAAAAAATAGGGGAAATAGTGAAAGATCCTGAAGAGGATAAACACCTTTTTCAAGAAAATTGCTTCACATCAGGCTTTTGCCCCATGCAACGTGAGTCTGCTCTCTCTTCGCAAGGGGGAGGTGTGTTAGCCAGCCCTGGGATTCACGGGAACCTGTAGGTTTGTGGTTCTTAAGAGCGTCTACCCAAATATTCCCATTAGAGTTCTTTGTAGCATAGAAGACTGGCTCAAGCTATTAATTCAATCTCTTGGAACTGTGCCAGGCTTATAATCAAATTTCAGGCCTATTTTCAGCACAGGTGGCTCTCTAGCTGCACATGAGGCTCCCTTTAAATGCTTCTCTGTAAGCCCTGTAGCTTATACATGTGCCCTAAATTGGTAGTTGGGTATCCTGAACCTGCCATTCTTTTCCTGTGAAACTTCTGTAGCGGTTAACAAATGCAAATTATCTCCACTATTGTTATAATAAGCATTGTCCCCCATATCTTTCAAGTGCTAAAGCTACGGCATAAACCAGTGTTTCCCCTTTCTTCTGTATTCCATCCTTGTTTCCTAACCACTGCAAACAATATTAAAATTCAGTCATTTACTAAGGTACAAAATAATTATATCAATAGATTTTTATACATAGAAATAATAACCAATTAGAAGATATAATGGGAAAATATTATTTACAACACCAATAAAAGGGATTTGAAATGCTCAGTATACAAATTAGCATTAGGTACAACATATAACCCAAACAAACAATGGCTTAGACAGAAAAGTGATTATCGTTCCATGTGAAAAGTCCAGTGATCAGCAGTCCAATATGAGACCAGCACTTTCACAGACCCGCAGAGCCAGCCCCAGGCTCCTCCAGCTTTGCGCTCCAGCCATGGGATCCCATTCCAACCACAAAAAAAGAGGAAAGAGAAGAACTTTCCTCTCCCTCAAAGAACACTTCTCAAAATTGCACATACTGCTTTCACTTACATCCCATTGTCCAAAACTTAGTCACCTGGCCAAGTTTACCTGCAAGGGAGGTTGTAAAATAAAGCTTTTATTCTGGGTGGCTGTGTGTCAGCTAAAACTTACTTGGCTTCCACTGCACAAAAAGAGGGGGAAATGATGTTAGGGAAAAACTAGCAGTCCCTGTCCCACCTAGTAATGTTTAAGAAAGAATATGGAAGATCTACTAAGAAATACTTTGAATTGCATGAGAAATAATACAAGAGCTGACCAAATGATAATGTACACCATGTTCTTGGGTGAGCAAAACAAAATTTTACCTTGATCTACAAATAAATTGTAATAGCTATGAATTTTAATACATCAAATGGTATAAAAATGTATGCAAAACAAGACAAATATATGTGCAGATAGCAAAAATACAATTATAGTAACAAATAGCAATTGATGGGTCAAATAAATAAAAATGAGGTTATAATTGTTTTCAACAGTAGACTAAATAACATCTAGATATCAGCTAAGGTCATGTTTCTGTCAAAAATAAAATTGGTAAATGTCGGCGTTACAGGTTAGGCAAAGGTTCAATGGCTCTCCAACACTTGCGGCAACTCCCACCTCTTTCATTCTCAAGATCCCTCCAGCCTTGTCCTGTCCTCTGAAACCCATTAGATTCTAGCCCTCGGTCTCATTCTCCTTTACCCAGTGTGCGTAGGCCCAGACATGGTGCACAGACCCTTCTCTTCAGTGATCTAGCATTAGCCCACATGGACCTTTTTTTCTCATTAAACTGTGTCTTAAAGGGTCTCAAAATTCTGTGACAGATTTTCAGCCAAGTTGTTTCCATTAAAAGTACTGGTTTTAAAAACTAATGAAAACTATCACACATGCAAAACAAACGAACAAACAAACTGTCTACAAGACATTCTCCTTTTCTTCTGAAGGTTATGCTCTGCATTTTAATCATTAACTAGACTTTTACTATTAATTTTAAATGACCCATTGTAGTTCTGGAACTATTCATCTACCGCTAATTAAGACTGGGGTGGCAGGTGTTGAGGATACTATTCACGAGCCTACAGAAGTTTCCGGTCGGACCTGGTGACTTTGCCAGCTCCAGCTGCCTAGTTGCCCACTGCTTGATGATATCCACAGCAACTGCCTGTCTCGTGTCGGGAACAGCAAAATGGCCCTGAGGAGGATAGTTAGGGCAGCTCTCAGCACACACGGGCTTGCTGGGAACCATATCAATGAGGGCAACATCACCAGATTTCAAAAATTATGGGCCATATTTCAGCTTTTTCCTAAAACAACAATCTTCTCCTTCCTCTCAGCAAATTTGCAAATAGGAGCTGTGTGATAGTTCAGCACAGATGCATATCCAGCACAGACTGGCCTGATGGTTCTGGATAATCACCTGAGCTGAAAGTGAGCTGCTTCCATTGGAGGCTCATTTTTGCTGTCACCAAACACATTGCTATGATGAACATCTTTGAGAGACATGCTTTTGACAGTGAAGGCCACATTGTCCTCAAGAGGAGTTTCACTCAATCCTTCATGGTGCATTTTGACAGACTTTACTTCAGTTGTAATGTTGGCTGGAGCAAAGGTAATCACCATGCTGGCTTGAGAACACCAGTCTCCACTTGGACCACAGGGACAGCTCCAATACCACCAGATGTGTAGACATCCTGGAAGGGCAGATGCAGGGGCTTATCAGTTGGACAAGTTGGTGGCAGGATGCAATCCAGAGCTTCAAGCACTATGGTTCCCCTGCATTGCTGTCTTTACGGGTGAGTTTCCATTTTTTGAACCTAGGACGTTAGTTACCACTTGTCTCCAGTATGACGTTGCCATTCAAACCAGAAACTGGTATGAATGCTACTGTATCTGGGTTGTAGCTAATTTTGTTAATGTTGGTGCTGACTTTTTAAACAATTTCCTCATATCTCTTCTGGCTGTAGGATGGTTCAGTGGAATCCATAACACCAACAATCAGTGGTTTCATACCCAGCGTGTAAGCCAGAAGGGCATGCTCATGGGTCTGCCCATGCTTGGAGACACCTGCTTCAAATTCACAAACACCAGCCATAACAACCATGACAATGTAGTCAGCCTGAGATGTGCCTGTGATCCAGTTTTTGATATAGTCTCTGTGTCCTGGGACATCGATGATGATCACATACTACCTCCTGATCTCAATTTCCACAGGGTGCTATCAATGGTGATACCACACTCACGTTCAGCTTTCAGTTTATCCAAGATCCAAGCATCCTTGAAGGAGCCTTTTCCCACCTCAAAAGCCTCCTTCACAAATTTACCAATGGTGCTTTTACCGATCCCACCATATCTGTAGATCAGATGGCCAGTAGTGGTAGACTTGTCAGAATCTACGTGTCCAATGACAACTATGCTGATATGAGACTTTTCCTTTCCTATTTTAGCTTTGATTTGGTGGTGGAGTTCATGACACCTGTGTCCTGGAGGCAAACCCATTGTTGAAAAGTCACATAGGCCTTGTTTGTTTTTAATCAACCTAACTGAAAGCTGGGCTGGTGGAGCTCAGTTGCTGCCTTAACAAACAAACCATTTACACATACTTGGCAGCCTATTAAACATCATTAATGGCTGGCTACCCTACCGCCATGAATTTCACTCATTTTTCTGGTAAACCTAGCTTCTCACCTTGTTACCCAGCTCTGACTTCCCCAGGAAGAATGCCCTAACAGTTCCCTGTTGCTCTGTTTTTGGGTCCACTTCATTTTGCCTCATCTCAGAAAATAACTTTTCCTCATCTTTTTAAAATTAGAGATAGCTCCAACAGACAGCTTGGGTGGAATATATCATAAGAGTTGCAATATCACCATAACTTCTCTCAGACTCTATAGATACTCAGTGATGCACTGCAGCCAGTTGGTACAGTTCAGAAGAGCCAATTGTGTGGATTTCTTTCCTACTCCCCATTCAGTGGCTCAATATCAGCAGGTTGAAATCCACATAGTGAAAAAATTTATGCCTTGTAAGTTAGCAAACACTTCAAATATCAGTGTTTTTGTTTTCATTTGGTTTGGAGTTGGGTGGTTTGTGTTTTTTTTGCGGTTTTCTATTTTTTTTGGATTGTTTGCTTATTTGTTTAAAGGACCAGTTTACCAACAAAACATTTCACACACTCTGTGTTTAAAGTGAAAATAAACATTCAAGTCTTTTGACTCCCTCCCACAGGAGCAGCCTAACCTTCTAAGGCAATAATAAGAACAGGGAGAGGACACTAAGAAATAAGATGACTCCATTGTTTGAATTCCACACAGACCATGAGGAACATAATACTCTGCCTTATTTTAGTCCGCAATTTTTACCTTGAAACAATATTTAGTAAAATAATTTAGGCATCGCAGACATGCAAATGTATAATTTATTAATTAAATTTGTTAATTATACTGACCTGGCTTGAGCGCAAACTTGAGCCAAAAAGGTGCTATTATACCACATTTTAAAGAGAGGCTCTGGCCCTGGCTGGTGTAGCTCAGTGGATTAAGCACAGGCCTGTGAACCAAAGGATCATGGTTCAATTCCCAGCCAGGACACATGCCTGGGTTGCAGGACAGTTCCCAGCAGGGGAACACATGAAAGACAACCACACATTGATGTTTCCCTCTCTCTTTCTCTCCTTCCCTTCCCCTCTAAAGGTGAATAAATAAAATGTTAAAAAAAGTTCAAAAAAATAAAAAATAAAGAGAGGCTCTGGGGCTCAAATCTCTCACAAAAATCTAATGAAAAGCAGGAGAACCAGGCCTACAGGCCCCACCTACATAACATGACTGAAGGTAGAGAAGAGAAGGTCACTGGGCTTGTGGGGAACGTAGCGTTCATGGAGAAAGGCATTTACCCAGCCCTCAAGTCAAGTTTATAAGGGGGATTCTCTCAGAGATTGTTGAATAAAAAGTTTTAGTTTCTCCATCTTTAGTTTAGATGAGCAACAGGACTAATTATAGTTGGAGACCAGCTATCTGCTAAGACTTGGTGACCTGCTCTATGGATTAAAGAGAAATGAAAGTAGGTTAAATAAGGGGATGGCAATAGAGCAGCCAAGACTGTTATCATTGGATGTGCTAAGGGTGTGTGAATTAGTTACAGGTCCAGGGAACACCAGAAAAGGAGCTGATCTTGAGATCCTTTTGCCAGCTACCTTCCAGGCTAGGGAATTCAGCACGAGGGGGCTGTGGCAAATACCACTGTGGTTAGAGAGTGAATAGAAGAAATTCGAAGTGCTTGTGCCAAAAAATGATGCCCCATGCTAGCCAAGTGAGCCATAGGGAGATCTCACAGAACAGGGCACAGAACTCACACATACCCCTCCACGAGAGAACAACTCTATCAGTGTCTTCTACCAAAAAGGCCACCTCAGCAGCTTCAGGATTAGCCAGAGGAACAGCAAAAACCAACAAAGGAAGTACATATTTAAACTTAAATACACATTGTTCTGAACTCTACTTCTCATCATTTTACTTCTCAACAAAGACAGAGTCACTAATCTCTTCTTTCATCAAACTGCCACCCCTAAGCATCAGTACTATTTACGTGCATAGTAATTGAGCCTTCCAAAAGTCTAAAGATTAGATCATATTGAACATGGATGAACTGATAGAAGCTTTTGAAACTTCAGTCTTTCCTTTCTCCTCCCACTCCAATCTTTTTCCAAATAAAATGTGTGCATCATTCTTGCCTCCTCAGAAAACAAAAGCAGTTAGCAATTGCTCTGCTTTGTTTCAAGTAAAATCTATCCATATAATATAATCAGGCATACTAGATACAGAAATGAAGAGACAATAGTCTAAATTCACCCTAAAAAAAAAGCTGAGGCTGAGAAATTGTGTCAGTACAATCTTTAATAAAAGTGTTTGCACTTATGTCTTTAGGCAGGTGTGGGCTCTCCCTGATACCTCATGGATGTCCCTCCCTAATTAATTGCATCTGGCTGTTGAGTACATTGCTCTCACGTGTGTGATTTCTGAAGGTATTTGGGTTGACTTGAAACAAATGCTGAATATATGGATACATGAGTGTATGTTTTCCACTAACAGGAAATATACCTTCTTTTCAAGCATCCATAAAAACATTTGTAAATATTGTTTCAGAGTGGGCAAACAAATCAACAGAACAGTAGAGACTGTCTTAAAGTCATAAAATAACAAAAATCATAATGGATGAAGAAGAAGCATAGCAAATGAATGTGTGTGAATGAATCATCCAAAGGCTTGGGAAAAAATTATACTTTTGAGCAACAGATTAATTTGGATCATAATTACATGTATTAAATAAATTTTATTTAAAAATAAAAGCAAAAACAGGTGGAAATATGATTACTTAACTGATCTCAGAGTAGATAAGCACTTTCTAAACATAGAAACAAATGGAATACATCATTAGGAAATTTACCTGTGTAGAATTTGAAGTACCTTGGACAAAACCTCATAAAACTGTAACACAATTCAAATTGAGAAAATTATTTATATGAACAATGACAGCTGTTTAATAATATTTACCAGATTAAAAACTCAAACTCATAAAACACATTTACTGAAAATGGAGAAAGAATATGAATAGGAAAGTCTCAGAAGAGAGTACACAGTTAATAAAATATAACAAAATATTCAAGTTATTAATAAATAGAGATACCAACTAAAAAGAGAAAATATTATTATAATTATCCTCTTTTTAAGATAATAATGCTGCCTTGACTGGTGTAGCTCAATGGTTTGAGCATGGGCCTGCAAACCAAAGGGTCACTGGTTCAATTCCCAGTCAGGGCACATGCCCAGGTTGCAGGCCAGGTCCCCAGTGAGAGGATGTAAGAGGCAACCACACATTGGCATTTCTCTCCCTCTTTTTATCTCTTCCTTCTCTTCTCTCCAAAATAAGTAAATAAAATCTTTTTTAAAAATAAATAAAGAATGCTGCCAAGAGTGTAGTGAGAAGGGTCCCATACACAGCTGGTGGAATAGACTGGTATACATTCTATGGAAAATAATTAGACAATGTAAACAAAGATAAGTAAATGTATTGCTGTTTAACCTAAAAGAAATAGAGATGAGAATAAAGATTTATATTGAAGGAAGTTAATGACAGTTTGCACATAAAAGTAAATATCTAGTTTAAAAAACTAACTTCCAATAATAGAAAAATAATTAAACAAATAATTTTTGAAGGATATTGAATAATATGTAAATGTATAGGTATTCATACATGGCAACTCATAAAATTTAAATCATATTAAAAATCACAAAGGAAATAAAACATTGATTATATTTATGTGGAACAATTATAAGTCTTATTTTTTTCCTAGGAACTGTTCAGTATTTTCTAAATTTTGTAATATGTGTGTATTATAAATATTTTTATAAAGTAGTGATTGAGTACTGAGTATATTTTTTTAATAGTTTGGAAATCTCTCATGAAAACACTTAAAATATAGCTTTGTATCACAGTGAGTTTGGTGCTGCTTTCACAGAATGGAGTTAAAATCCAAAGCATCTATTATAAGCCTAAGTTTTACAGACAGGCAGAAAAACAAGGAATTTTCTTGCCCTTGAAAAATATACAGTCCAATGAAGAGACGGACAAAAAAGTCAAATAGGAGAAACTCGCAGCATACGGTGTAAACACCAATGAAAAATAGTCAGTTCAGCCTAGAGGAAGGTGTTGGGAAAACTTCCATAGAGAAGACAATCTTTGATCTGCCTTCTTCTTCTCTCTCACCTCTTTTTTCTTCTTCATATATACTAGAGACTGGGGAGACAGAGTAAATAGATGGAGCCCTTAAATTCAGCAACACAGTCATGTTATAAGTTCTTTAAATCAACTGGAGAAAGGGTTATTTATTTTTGCTATCTTAAATATGAAAATATAAAGCCCCTTTCTAATACACAGAGGAGGAAAATACCCCTCAATGAAACCAGAAATTGGGAGTGTTGAGAACTTTGCTACATCTCAAGTGTGGAACTGGAATCCTGGAAGGGTGGGAGAGGGCAGATAGGATGCAGCGAAGAGATAGTCGTTTTAAGGAACAACAGGCTGCCCAACTGCGAGGTGTGCAGTGTAAGACTGATGGCCTCCAGCCATTAATGATAATAGGGTGTGTTCTAGAGTTACAGCTGAGGTCACTCCTTTCTGAGAGTGAAGGGAACTAGCCAATGAACAAACAAGATAGTGGTACGGGGCTGGTTGCTTCCACTCAACGTGGCACCCCTCTAACAGGTAATCCTTGCCCCAAACTTCTCTGTTGGGCTTCATCAGCTCAGCATAACCTGGCCTCTCCGTGTTCATGTCTGCCTCCTCTCCCTTTTCCTTCCCCTTTGGCGAGCCTACTCAGTCACCATCTCTGCTTCCCAGAGAACCTAACCATCACCAAGGAAATGAGTCAAAAAGGCCTGGAGAAGTGTGGGCAAAGAAAAGGAACAGGACCAGAAGGAAGAAGAAATTTGGCCTCTCATAAGATGAACTTGGTCAATAGCAATATAATTTTCTTTCTGGTAATGTCCTCTAGGCTGTTGCAGGCACTGATAAAAAGCACACAAAAGACACAGTAAGGTGACAACATGTTTTAACAACATGTTCAGAAGGAATTAGAACATTAGGGAACTGTTACCAATTGGTTAATTTGGGTGAATAAAGAAGAAAAATGTATATTGGGACATGGTGTGAATTCAGAACGGATGCTTAGGAGCCAGACCATGGAGAACGCTATGTCAAATAAATAAACATTTCTTTCAACTTTCTTAAATACCTTGTTTTTACTTCCATTATTTCTATAGTTTTATGAGAGGGCAATGGAATTACAACATGAAAATTCTGGCTGAAATTTTTTATATTATTATACTTCCAGTGAATATTAGAAATACTTAAAATCAAATACTAGAAATACTTGAAATCAAAAACAAAGGCTTCCAGAATACCCATTTACACTGTGTTTGAAAACATATTTCATAGGCACAGGCTAAACTGTAGTGATCACAAAACTGACGGCAGTTCAAGCACATATAAAATTTAGTGAAGACGTGTTTAAAGGTTTCTGTCAGCAGTGCGCTCTCAGGCAGCAACCATTTCCTACATCAAAGTTTCCAGATAGCTTTACAAAACTATACGTAACCACCTATTCAGAGAACTCTTTTTTTCTGTGACATAAGTTTGCTTGTCGTACGTGTCACACTTAACTGTGACTCACCACCACTTTGCATAAACATCAAATTCAGTGTTGTTTTATTTGTTTTTTATTGATTATTGTTTTAAAAGGCCTTGAAACTAGACTAGTTTCTCATGGCCTTAGGACAGGAAGTACATAAATTAATTTTGTTTCAACTGTTACAAAAAGACAGAAGAGCTCAACTAGTCCATAAAGTATTCTCCTGAATGGATATTTGTCACTGATATCCCATGGCCCTCACCAGCTGACAGTGACCTATAAAACATTCCTAACACAGATACCTGTGTCCATGGTAATGACTCAGATAGGCTTAAGCTGAGAGTTGCTTGAAAGCAGGATTTTGTCTTATCACTGTCTGTATCTGTAGTGCATTGGGCAATCAGGAGATAGCAATTTTTGATCTCTACTTCAGCTTTGCAAATCAGAAATTTCTTCTCTGAAAGTAGAATAGCATGCATTATTCTAATGACTACCTTCATGAGCTAGAAATGGAACTAAAAAAAAAAATCCAAGCACTTAGTAAAATATAATTGTTGTAAGGATTTTTTATGAAGTAAACGGTCCCTAAGACTGCACCCTGGGTGGCTCTCTCTCATTCACTCAAACATGGTTAGTCTCTGCAAAGCCTAATGTGCCGCTAGGCCAGCCCGAATTTCATAAAGTGCATTAGTTATCATCTGTAAACATGCTGCTCTTCCCCAGAAATAATTAATATCTCTGATACTAATGAAAGTTTTCAGTTGGGTGTGTTTATTACCAAATAGATTTGAAAAGTCAGCCTTGATTTATTTTCTACTAAATTCCTTTTATAGCATTTTTTTGCCTCCATCAAAATATCACTTTAATGATTATAAATGAAAAAAAGTAATAAAAGAAAAGAAAACAAATATAAATAAGCTTAAGCTTATAGATTGCTAAGGACATCACAAATTAAAAATGTAAATACCACTTGAGTTGTCTTCCATTTGGTTCCCCACCCTATCCCCTCCTTTCTCCCAAGAATTCCTATGAATTTCACTGAACAGACTAATGCACTAATGCCCTCACTCGCTACTCAGGAGCTTCAGCATAAATTATTGTGCAGATTTTTAAAAGGATTTACCTGAGAGTGTAGCTAGAGTAGAAGTGCAAACAAAAAAAAATTTAGAATGATAAATAAAGGAAGAGCTTGCCTATTCTAAAGAAACATAAATTTAGTAGATTAATATTTTACTTCATATTCTTTAATTAACATGACAGTTGGCTATAAATATGCTCACTACCATTGACCAAATTGCAGGGTGAAAATCTAGTTTAATGTAAAGCACAGAGGTTAATAAGCAAAGCTTCATGAGAGAAAACCTCTGATTTAATTAATCAGAATTGAAAGAAAATTGTGAAATAAACTAATTTGCTTTTGGCAATTTTCCCACAGAATTTTCTCCTCCTGTTTTTACCTCTCTTTGATCTATCCTTTGCTCCCTTTAAAATAAATTATGCTTCCTTATTACTAAAATAGTACATGTCTTTTAGACAACATATAACATGGGAAAGTACTGTGTATCTCTTTATGATAATCACTTACCAATTATACTGACACATTTATAGACTCACTCCCCTGAATATAACTTCTTCCCACCAGAAACAGAAACTTTGAGCTCTGGTGCCTTAAACTGTAAACAGCACACACCTGAGGTTCAACATATATTTCTTATTAAAGTAAGACAACAAAAAATACCCATAAGTTCACCATCCAGAGTTATTTACTTTTTGTATTTTTTTCCAATTTTATTCTAAAACCATTGGGTGAAATATAGTTGTGTAAGAGGATAGTCACAATGCCAAAATATCACTAGTAGATTAAATACTAATTTAAAAGAGCAAACATATGCCTTTTTCAATATCAATTTTGGTTGTCAGCACCTGAACTCATCACTAATATGGGACAACCATATATCATATTCCTTCTATTATAATGTAATAGAAAATATGGATCATCACCTATGCGCTTTTGCCATACTGTTTTTAAAATCTAGTCAAGCTGTTAGATTAAACGTTCAAATTGCAGTAAATACAGGATATAGAGGAACAAATTAAATGATACCATGAGGAAGCAATCCAATCAGACAAATCTAGAATGTGTGGACCCTGGACTCTTCAAAAGTCACTCTAATGGGGAGACAATGAAAGAAAGGATCTCTGCTCTATCTAAGACTAAAGAGACATCAAAATCAAAAGCAGTGTGTGAACTGTGATTGGGTTGTGCATGGCAAAAAAATAAATTGCTTAAGTCCCTGAAGAATGCCATCCAAAGAGGACACAGATACATAGTAGTCAGCTGTAAAATAGGGTTTGTGAAGTGAAAGGTTTAAAGAGGAGAAATAGCAGAGTACATGCATTTCCCATAACACCTGTAAGCTCACAATTTAGGTTGTGCATGGATTACCGCTGTGCATCCGACCAATGTTCCAGGAGGGAGAGGTCCTTCCCTACTGATAAGGCACTACATATTTATAGGTGTATATTGGGCAGGAGTGATCT
>PVKU01014885.1:0-20779 GCA_004027475.1 Anoura caudifer | reverse complement strand
CATGTAAGCACAGTGTCTCATGCACAGTGCTCATGGTTTGCTGTGTGATGAGCCAATGTATTGATTAGAAATTAGCTAACTAGGAAAAATCACCCTCATGATGCCCTGCTCCAAAGCTGCCTCATGCAAACCAGGCTGCCAGAGGCTGTGCCATGACTAGACATAGAGAAGAGGACTTGCCTTCTGATAACAGGGACCCTCCCATTTCAGCAAGCCATCTTAGGGCAGTGGGGTCCATACCAGTGCTGCCAGGTAGACCTGGGGGGCACACAACTCTTGGCATCCAGTGGAGGCTTGCTTGTTTGTAAAAAAAAGAGAGAGAGAGGGAAGAGAGAAAGGGAAGAGAGGAAGGAAGGAAAGAAGGATGGAAGGAAGGAAGGAAGGAAGGAAGGAAGGAAGGAAGGAAGGAAGGAAGGAAGGCCCCCACAATTTATGTCAGTTCTCAATCTGTTTGCATGAAGATGGCCTTAGTTATGCACTGTGGAAAGCTCTGCTTAAGGATATTTTAGCAAGCCTCCTCGTTCACATGGGAGAGAGAGCCACAAGAGAAAAATAAGTTAATAAAGCACAGAAATGGTGATAGAGGGCTAAGAAACCAGGGCAGGGAAAGAAATTTGCCAATGACTGATTCTGAGTCATTTGATCCCCAGCCTCCTGCCCCCTTGTAAAGGTTAATTTTATGTGTCAACTTGGATGGGTTATAATGCACAGATGTGTGGTCAAACATTTTCTTAGATGTTTCTTTGAGAGTGTTTTTAAATGAAATTAACTTTTAAATTATACACTTTGAATGAAACAGATTGCACTCCATGTGGATGGGCCTCACCCAATCAGTTGAAGGTCCAAGGAGAAAAACTATTGACTTCCCTAAGCAAAGGGGATATTGCAGCAGACTTCAACTGCAACATCAGTCTTTTTGGGTCTCCTACTTGATATCCCACTGCAGGTTTTGGACTTGGCAGCTTCCACAACCATGTAAGCCAATTCCTCATAATCTTTCTCTCTCTCTCTCTCTCTCTCTCTCTCTCCATCTTCTTGGTTCTGTTTCTCTGGAGGAACCTGAATAATAGTCTTCCATCACACAGGGCCTACAGTACAGTCTGCCTGAGGGTATGGATGAAGGATGACTGACTGGACAATCAAGGTTGGAAAAATGGCAAAAATAATGTGAGGAGCAGTAAGATGTTTCAGCAGACACCATGTGTGTCTCTTCATCTTCCTGAGGTGGACTCCATTCCTTTCTTTGTGTTGTCAAAAATTAGTCTGTGGCCTAAACTACAAAAATGAAGAACATAGATAAAGAAAGCTTGTGAGAGGGAAAATCAAATTAACAAGTTGAGGACAATAGGAAGGAAGGCAAAGCCAGGTCAAACGTAGGAAAACAGTCCCACATTTAAAGCAGTGTAATCTCATCTTTTCCTTATGTAGGTACTTGGACACATTATTGCTTGTTTAAAAACTCAGTTCCTTATACAAGAGCAGAGCTGCATTTTAAAAACATCTTTGGGCATCTCTTCCAGCACTCTCCATATCTATAATCTGCAGGCTTCCAGAAGCCAGGATGGAGTTTCCTGAAAATAAACTGTCTCGTTTAGAAATGAAGAAAAATGCTTTTTTTCTTCTCCCCTTTCACCCAAATGGGGTCAAATCTCCCTATTTTGTCCTTGGAGTATTAAACCTTGGAGCCTATCAGATTTCTGAGTAATGATTGGTTGGTAAGGCAATACCAACATAAGAGAGATTTATTCATTCATCTATAACATGCCTTTTATCTAGAGCTATTACACACAGTAAGATTCATTTATAAACCAGTCACCACTACAGTTATTTAATTAATGTCTCCAGTGAGAAAACAATTTAAAATTTTTTAAATGTTAAATTTTTATCATTAGAGTCTGTTCTAAACCACTAGAATGAAAATCCCATCCTGTTCATGGCTCTCAATAAACATTTCATTGAACAAATGACATCAGTCAGTGTCCTGTTGGGGCCAGCCAAAGAAGCAGAATAGTTATGGTCTCTGAGTGTTCACAGGCATCTCCTTTAGAGTTACACTGGCCAGAAAGACGGAATGGGTTTCTGGAAGATTTGATGATGGCGATGATGATGACAATGACAGTGACTACTGCTGCTACTACTACTACTACTAACAACAACAACAACAACAACAACAACAAACAACAACAACAAGAACAGTATTTGCCACTCCATGTGCTAAGTGTTTTATGTAAATGCTAGTTTGCACTCTTTTTTTCTCACAGAATCTTCCTGGCAACCTCTGAAGGTAGCAGGAAGATGAGTTTCTGTTTCAAAGGAAAGCCTGAGCTCAGAGCCAGTGAGCAAACACCTAGCCGCCAACTGGGATAGGGCAGAGGGAGGAGTTGAGTCTAACCAGTCCATGCCAGACACAGCATGTCTGCCTTGTTCCCACTGCTGATCTGAGTGGGAAGAGAAGTGTGGGAGGTGGAACCCCTATAGTACTGGGTGAACAAATTGTAACTTACAGCCCTTCCTCAACGTTTGCCTGAGAATCCCAGACTCAGAGGACATAGTGTCCTAGGACTCACTGTGTGTAGTTTGAAGAAGTAGGCATTTGCGTGACTGTTGTTGGTTTTCATGTCATTTCTGTGAGAGAAACATATCTCCCTCTAATGCACTCCATATGGTTGATGCCTTCTAAATCAGAGTTTGGGTGTTGTTGGGGATTTTTTTGGTGTGTGTATGTTTTTTTTTTCTTTAGATTTTCCTTCTTGAAATTGTTCATTAACCAGAGACCCCATGGTTGAGTTTTAATAATGAAATTAAGATTTTCTGTCATTTTCTGTAAATGTTTCCAGAGTGTTCATAAGCTGTGATTCTCTCCTAAGGCAAGAATGACGCATTAAGCTTGGGTGAGTGCAGTGGTGTTGTGACACTCTGTGGGCAAGTCTGCTGGGTAGCTCTGGCTACAGTACACAAATCAAAGCTCTTTTAGAATTGCCACAGAATGAGCAGTTCCAGGTTCTACAGGGGCTTGCTTCAAACCTTCTTCAGCAAGCATTACCTTCAGTCCAGACACCATCAAAGATCACACCCAGGAAAAAACTGAACATTTATGTGTTACTTTTGGGAAATGGCACATGCATATCTATCATGAGGTTGTTATGTAGAGTTGGTTTCTGCTGAAACTTTCAGAGTCTGCAGTTCAGTACTAACGGAACTGTCTGACCCAGGTGCTTAACAGTAGTACCTCAAGCCAGATTTTATCACAGGAACACAGTGTTTTGTGCATTGTCACCTGCCTCCACAAGCACTTACCTCATCCACCTCCAGCCCAAACTCACATTAATTGGGCCAGATCCCTGTTCAGATCAACCATCTGGGGATGCTTAATGTGAGTCCTGACCATCAAGGACACCTTTTCTCCAATGAGACCAACATTTGTTCTAAAATAATAGCAATGGCTAATCATTATTTACTTATTATGTATCAAGAATAGGCTTAAGTACATTACACAAATTAATTCTTCACAACAGCTGAACCAGGTATAGATACTGCTATCACTTCCCTTGGCAGATGAGAAACAGAAGCAAGAGAGGTTCAGTAACATCTACATGTTCCCAAAACAGCAACAGTAGAACTGAATTTTGATGCCAGCTCTGATAACACCTAAACATGCACCTATATTTCTGGTGCCAGTGGTTGCTGGCATCCTCACTGCCCTGGATGTGACACTAGGGATTGATGTGAAACAATGAAGCTCTTGCCAACACCTTGTGAAGTTACCAGGTGCTGAGCAGTCTCTTGACTCCTTGGTTCCACCTGCAGAGTGTTCCACTAGTGCCACCTTGGGCAAGATGAATGTTGGAGGCTGCATGGTAGGCTTAAACTCAGACACATGGACTCAGGTAGCCACAGCGTGAACCCTAGCTCTTCTGTTCACTAGCCATGTGACCACCATGAGTATCTTCACAGGTAAAATTAGGAGAATGATAATACTTTACTCACAGGGTTGTTATAAGGAATAATTGTGAAAAGCACCTAAAGTGAACTAAGGTGCACAAAAATGGCGGCTAGAACTTTATTGAATGGCTCTATCCTGAAAAAGTAAATTAATCTTTGGCTTAAAATAATATTTGACTAAAAATTGTTTGGTATTTATGAACTTTACAAAGGAAGTCTATACAGCTCCTGTGACACACTGTAGCTGTGCCAGCTTTCCCAGCACACAAACAAGCAGAATACGAGAGGAAACCATCTCAGTTGACTTCAGCTCAAATTTTGCTTTAGCGAAACCACATGCTTTGATTTGATTTTGGTAGGTGTTATTAAGGGCCATGCTCAGTGCTCCCAACCCCCTGAGATGACAGTGTGGAGAAAGCTGTGAACAGACACTCTCTACATCCTCTTCCTCAGAGACAATGTCCCAGACACACAATTTCCTTTTCCACAGCTGCCCAGGCCATTGTTCAAGTGGATACCAAGAGCCCCTTACTTTGCCAAAGGAGAAAATAGGTAGATCAGCACGGCCCATCTTAGCAAAGCTCAGGGGGCATATCACATTCAGCAGCCATTTCCCTAGCTGGTGCACAGCTTCCTGACTTCACCTGTGTGGTGAAGCATGTGGGAGCCAAGTATAGGAGCCAGGAGCACTTCATGTTTCCATCTAAAACTTGGGGAAGCTTCCATTCTCATGTTTCTGTGAGAGTATTCCCCCAAATAGTAACCACATTGTATTTTACAATATCCCATATGCTTGCTGAGACTGTGTTTTATAGAACCTGCTAGGAAAGGGCACGAATGGGCAACAGTGAGATAGCACAGTCCAAGGAAGAGGGATCCCTGAGGACTACAGGGCCATGGGCAGGGAGAGAGCAGGGTTATCAATGGAGGACATTCATAAGACCACAGCTGGTGGCAACCAAAGCTTTAGGAGGTGGATTGTCTACTAGAGGTCAGGATACAGGGCCCATTAGGAAAGGTGCAATAATCTAAGAAGGCCATTAGTAGCCTTAGACCTTGAATGCAAATGTGTGCAGGCTAGCAAGGATAAAGGCAGGGCCCACACACCAGTGGAATATAAAGATGGATAATTCATTACAAAGACAAGGTGTAAGTCCAGATCCTTGAGTAAGCCCAAGCTCACAAGAGACTAACAGCATCCATCTGTCCATCCATCCATCCTTCTATCCATCCATCCATCCATCCATTCATACATCCATCCATTCATTCAACCATCCATCCATCGGAACCTAGTGGAAACTGCACTCAGACCTGAGGGATCTGCCCCCTCAGTGGGTGACGTGGGGATTACCAGGATGGACCCCCAGCTTCAGGCTGAGAGAGAGGTGAAACCACTGGGGCAGGGGGCAGTCCCTCAGCCAGATACCCTGCAGGATGGAGACACGAGTGAGGCCACTGCTGGAAGGCACAGGCAACTCCCATAGCCTATGCTGAGGGCCAACTAAGCATGTGCCTGGAGGCATCTGGCCAAGGCCAAAGAAAAGCCCACCTGAGCTGACTGTAATTGGTTTGCTTAATGAGAAACGATGATGAGACCATTCATAGAAAATGAAGATAGTTACATTTGTTTTCTGCATGTGTATACCACAACCTGTAATTTTTTTAAACCAAGCTATGTCTGGATTAAAACATATAACAATGAAAGAACACACAATGTTGAGGGGACAGCACCAAGCTTGCTGAGGGACAAATTTCCCAAGTTCTATTTCAGAGTCATTTCACCTCACCAAGAAGAGAATGTGTACCTGTGCAACAACCAGCAGGTGTTTAGATGTCTCTGGTGGGGGCAGGGAAGGAGGAGGTGACAGTCCCACCCCCAACAGCAACTATGGGGCACTGCTGTTGAATGGACAACACACAGGACATCAAAGCCGACCATCAGGATCTGATGAGCCCAGCATTTTCATCTCAATAATGTTACCAACAGCAAGATGTAATTCAGTGCTAAAGGATTTAAAATCAGGGCCAGAATTTAAATTAAGGATTCCTGATATCCTGGCACTTTCTGAGCAGGTTGCCCAGGCCCAGGGCATGATTAGAATTTCTGATGCCACATTCTTTAGCTCCCCCATCTACTTGCTCCCAGGGCACAGCCTGTCCAACTTTACTTAGTGCATTTTACAAAGGGAACCCTGTTTATAAAAAGGAACCTCTCAGGATGCCAATCTGAATCAGTTCTACAGAAAAAGTAAGTTCTGGGCTGCTGAGAGCCAAACCTGGCTCCTCAAAGGAGTGGGTCTTGCCAATCAAGCATCACCATGAACAACAATCTCATAAATAACCCCGGGAGTAAGGACCATTAATTACCAGTGAGCAATTTTGGGCCAAGTGGGGATCTGACATGTCTTTGACAGGAAGCAAGTGTTTGAACTTGCCCCCTAGTCCTGGATTCCTAGGGCAGCAGGGCAGGGGGTGATGGTGGTAGATTTTTCCAGCCACACTGCCAAGGCAGTTGTTTGATCTACCCTCACATGGTTGCTGATGTGCTGCATGGAGCTGTGTTCTAGACTGCAGATGCACAGTATGGCCTCTGGTGGGGGTGAGGGTACATAGCAGTTCTTTAACCTGCTGCTTTCCAGCTCTCGAGCTCCTGATCTCCCCTTCTGCTCCCTTGAAAGACAGAATGTCTAAATTTTGGGTGGCAGTCAAGAGCAGAACTTACATTTTCTTTAAGAGAACACAGTTATAGGTCACAAACTGTATATTTCACATCATTATTTCTGGGTGGCTTGCATGGGTTCTTACAACTTTGGTGGGAGGATCTCTCCTGGGACTAAGTGGTCTTGTCAGGGCATCTGAAAATGGGGAAACGTCTGCTTATCCTATCCCAGAGAGGCAGGAGCAGACTCTCCAGTCCTTTACCATTGAGATGCAGGAGTGCCCTATTAAGGGGTTTTAAAAGAGAAAATATTTTCCCCCAAGAATTCTTTCTTGGGACTATATTTTACTTTTAGAAAAATCTATTTCATCGAAATGTTATTTACAAAAAAAAAACATTTTAATAGGATTATTAAGTTGTAATTTATATACAATAAAATTCAATCTTGCAAAATGTTCAGTGAATTTTTTGTTTTAAAATTTTTTTTTGATTATTGTTCAAGTACAGTTGTCTCCATTTTCACCCCAGCACAGTCCCCCGCCCCACCCATATCCACCTCCCACCCTCAAACCTACCCTCTTTGGCTTTGTCCATATGTCCTTTACACATGTTCCTTGATGGTCCTTCCCCTGTTGTCCCCTATTATCCTTCTCCCCACTCCTCTCTGGTGACTGTCAGTTCTTTATTTTAATGTCTATGGTTATATTTTGCTTGCTTGTTTGTTTTGTTGATTAGGTTCCACTTATAGGTGAAATCATATGATATTTGTCTTTCACTGCCTGGCTTATGTCACTTAATATAATGCTCTCCAGTACCATCCGTGCTGTTGCAAAGGGTAGGTGTTCTTTCTTTTGTGCAGTATTCCATTGTATGAATGTACCATAGTTTTTTGATCCATTCATTTACTGATGGGCACTTAGGTTGCTTCTAGCACTTGGCTATTGTAAATTGTGGGAATGCAGATTAGTGCAGCCACTGTGGAAAACAGTATGGAATTTCCTCAGAAAACTAAAAATGGAACTGCCTTTTGACCCAGCAATTCCCCTACTGGGATTATACCCTAAGAATCCTGAAATACCAATTCAAAAGAACTTATGCATCCCAATGTACAGAGACTTTTGACTAATGTATATAGACGTGTATATGACAATAGTAATGTTGTACATTTTCATCACCCCAAAGTCATGTTTTTCCACTTTGGATTCAACTCTATCCCGGCCCTGGCAACCACTGATCTGATTCTTGCTTGTAAAGTTTCATTCTTTCCAGATGTGAATAAAGAGAATCAGACAGTATGTTGTTTTTTGAATGTGGCACCTTTCACTTAGCATGATGCTTTTGAGATTCATCCATGTTGTTGCATTTTATACAGTAGTATTACATTTTATGAAGATAGCACAGTTTATTTATTTATCAGTTAAATGGGAGGTATCTAGTGGAAGTTTATGGTTGTAAGGATAATATAGATTAATCAATCTCCTTAGTGACTATTTTCATATGTCTCTGTTAATAGTATTGTTTCCCTTTCTTTGAAAATGAAAACCAGCATCCATTTCCTTTCGTGGTTAGCCACATCTCACTGAACTCAACATACTTTTTGACGTTTTCTTTCTCCTTAAAGATGACCATGATTCCTAGCCTGTGGAATTCTTCCTTTCTTTAAGCCTTTGCATTCAGACTTTGAACCACATGCTGAGCTTCTTATCTAATCTGTACAATTTAGCATTTGTGTGATTGCTGTCTTAGTTGGTTCAGCTGCTATAACAGCATACCATAGATGGGGTGGCTAATAAACAACAGAAATTGATTTCTTACAGGTCTGGAGGCTGGAAGTCCATGATCAGGGTGCCAGAAGATTTGGTGTCTGCTGAGGTTTCTCTTTCTGGTTCAGAGAGGCCCTTCTTCTCACTGTGTCCTCACATGATTGAAAGGGTAAGGGAGCTAGCTCTCTGGGGTCCCTTTCATAAGGGTACTAATCCCATCTATGAGGCTCTACCCTCATGGCCTAAGCACCTCTCAAGGGCCCCACCTCCTAATATTATTCCCTTGGGGGTTAGGATATCAGTGGATGAATTTTAGGGGACACAAATAGTTTGTAGCAGTTGCCAACTTCATTTTGCATACAAAGTAGGTGCAAAGGTTCTGATTTTCATGTGGAGCTGGGAAAGTATTCCCATCATTTCAAGACTTGTTCCTTGTCTCCGGTGACACCATAAACTGCTTATTTTTATGTCTCTTTATCCAAGGACAGTGGTAAGCAAATAGGTGTTCAGTAAATGTTTATAGCTGATTGCTCCAATTTTCGAAGATTTATTGTGCATAATCTGTTTTTGCCACTTGTGGGGCAACATTGTCAGCAGACAAGATGAATGACCTACCTCACAGCTGTCTTTTTGGGCATTTACAGAGACTG
This sequence comes from Anoura caudifer, assembly GCA_004027475.1. Taxonomy (NCBI): domain Eukaryota; kingdom Metazoa; phylum Chordata; class Mammalia; order Chiroptera; family Phyllostomidae; genus Anoura; species Anoura caudifer. Next base: position 11,765 of record PVKU01014885.1, on the reverse strand, counting down.
TTGTCTCTCAACCCAGGTAGGGGGTCCCTGCCAGAAGCCTCATGGTCTGGAGTATCCCAAGAGTCACAAACACACATTTATTAAAGAACATCTAGGTCCTGTGTCTGGAAACAGTACTTCTGGTGTATGGTTGTGATTTTCTGTAGAGTGCTGACCAAATCATATTAAATCACGCTTATTCAATGACCATGTTTGTGTCACCTGGTTGGGTAAGAGATGTGACTCTAAAATGCTAATGCCAACTTCCCGCTGATTTGGAGATGACTGCCTGTGGGATTGCTCCCCTTCCTCCTACTATGTGGTTTCACAAAGGTGGTTTCAGGCAGTTTTATAAACAAATGTTCATCTCCACAGCCAAGTCCTCTTAGCCTTCCTCCAGGACGTATCTTCAGTTCTTTCTACCTTTTTCCATCTTACTGCTACTTGTAGTCATTTCTGTCCTTACCTACTGCAACAGCCCTCAGACTGTTTCCTGAGTTGCCTCTTGTCTCCCTCCTCCAGTTCATGCTCCACCCAGCAGCCCTTGAATACATTTGCGGGGCAACTCAGATTCTTTCCTGCAGTTAGCACGTCTGTCCTCAAGGTAGCCCCAGCCACTTTCTGGGCTTTCATAAGTGGGGGTTCAACACAGGGCCTTCACTCTGGTACCTACTGGCCCGGGCTCTCCCCAGCCGGTGTATCAGATCTCTGACCGAAGGTCTTTTCCCCAGAGAGGCCCCTTCTTCTGCTGCCACCCCAATGTAAGTCTCTTCCTACTACCATTTCCTTGCAATAATTACCACCTGAAATTGTCTATGTACTTACTTGCTAACTGCCTTTCTGACTACCACTAGAATCTAAGGTCCTAACAACATTCTTGCTCAATAGACATTTCAGAATGAATGAATGAAATGTCTTTATTTTTATCTTTATGGCAAGTATAAAGAAAAATTACACGGACTAATGGAAATTTTAACTTACATGTCCATGGATTAAACAAAAACCTTTTTTTTCAGTCTTTTTTTTTCTTTACCCCTATATCTCTTCTTCCCTTCAAAGAGTAAGATTTTAAGAACCTTAAAGATATTTTGCCAAGTTCTTACATCTTTGCAAAAGCTCAAAAACCATTTCTTTACCTCAAGGTGTATTTTTCTCTTCTTTCAAAGGAAATTTTCTCATATATTTTACCATTTTAGAGTACTCTGCTCATGGAGACATTTACACTAAGTCTCACAGCTAAGTCTTTGTAATATTTTTTTTTTTCTCACAGCAGTTGGCTCTTTTAAATAGAGCTGCTTCTACCTCTTTGAAAAATGCTAGACATTTAATAGTGGCTCCTGCTTCAAATTCAAATAACAATGGCTAGTGTGCTTGTGATTACTTTAGTACCATTTCTGTGCTGGAGAGCTTTTGTAGGTACATGTGAGTCGAACAAAGACTTCTCACTATTTCATGGCTTTTTCCTTATGGTCTCTCCAGTCCTTCTGTTTGGTACTAATTGGTAGGCCTAGAGACTTGTGACAAAATATGATGTAGCAGCAAGACACAAGCTGGTACAGAATGTCTGAGACAAGCTGATGTATTCTATTCGTTGATAAATTCAATCTAAGAAAAAAGAGATATTATTACCTATCATAGATCATAATAAACATAGGAAACTACCTTTTTCTAAGGCTGATGGTTTATTCAGGTTCATTAACTCAATCAACAAATATTCACTAAGCACCTAATATGTAGAGGTGCTACTCACCTGTGACGGCCCAGTGTGCATAATCAAATGAACAGCTGTTCAGTTGAAGGTGTGCAAGAAGCAACTGATCAATGTTTCTCTTGCAAGTCAATGTTTCTCTCCCTCTGTCTCTCCCTCCTATTCCTTCCTATAAATAAATAAATAAATAACATCTTTATGATATATTTTAAAACTATTAAAAATGAAGCTAAGGAATTCAGTCTGTCTACAATGTCATAAAAAAGAATAAAATGTGTACAAATAATTTTTTAAAATTTTATTTTAATTGTTGTTCTTGTACAGTTTTCTATCTTTTACTTCCATCCCAGCCCACCACCCCAGCCCTCCTCACCTCCCTATTTCCACACCCCCTAGTTTTTGTCCATGTGTCTTTTATACTTGTTCCTGTAAACCCTTCCCCTTTTCCCCTGAAATTCCCTCCCCTCTCCGCTCTGGTGACTGTTAGCCTGTTCTCAATTTCAATGTCTTTGGTTATATTTTCCTTGTTTGTTTGTTTTCTTGATTAGGTTCCGATTAAAGTTGAGATCATATAATATTTGTCTTTAAACATCTGGCTTATTTCGCTTATCGTGATACTCTCCAGTTCCATCCATGCTGTTGCAAAGGGTAGGAGCTCCTTCTTTCTGCTGCATAGAATTCCACTCTGTAAATGTACCATAGTTTTTTGATCCATTCATTTACTGATGGACACATAGGTTGCTTCCAACAGTTGGCTATTGTAAATTGTGCTGCTATGAACATTGGGGTACATAGGTTCTTTTGGATTGGTGTTTCAGTGTTCTTAGGATATAATCCTAGCAGGGGAATTGCCAGGTTAAAAAGTAGATCCATTTTTAGTTTTCTTAGAAAATTCCATACTATTTTCCATAGTGCTTGTACCAGTCCGCAATCCCACCAACAGTGTACTAGGGTCCCCTTTTCTCCACATCCTTTCCAACACTTGTTTGTTGCTTTGTTTATGATGGCCATTCTCACTGGTGTGAAGTAGTATCTCATTATGGTTTTAATATGCATTTCTCTGATTGCTAGCAATACTGAGCATCTTTTCATGTGTCTCTGGATCCTCTGTATGTCCTCCTTGGAGAAGTGTCTGTTTAACTCCCTTGCCCATTTTTTAATTGGGTTGCTTGTCTTCTTAGAGTGGAGTCATGTGAGTTCTTTATATATTTTGGAGCTTAAACCCTTGTCTGAGGTATCATTGGCAAATATGTTTTCCAATACAGTTGGTTCTCTTTTTATTTTAATACTGTTTTCTTTAGCTGTGCATAAGCTTTTTATTTTGATGAGATCCCACTTGTTTATTCTTTCCTTTATGTCCCTTGCTTTAGGGGACATATCAGTAAAAATGTTGCTGTGTGAAATATCTGAGATTTTCCTGCCTATGTTCTCCTCTAGGACCTTAATGGTGTCATGGGTTATATTTAAATCTTTAATCCACCTTGAATTTATTTTTCTGGATGGTGTAAGTTGGTGTTCAAGTTTCATTTTTTTTTGTATGTAGCTGTCCAGTTTTCCCAACGCCACTTGTTGAAGAGGCTATTTTAACTCCATTTTATGTTGCTGCCCTGTTTGTCGAATACTAATTGATTGTAGAGACTTGGGTTTATCTCTGGGCTCTCTGTTCTATTCTACTGGTCTATGTGCCTGTTTTTATGCCAGTACCAGGCTGTTTTGATTACAGTAGCCTTGTAATACAGTTTGGTGTCAGGTATTGTGATCCCTCCTACTTTGCTCTTCTTTCTCAAAATTGCAGCAGGTATTTGGGGTCATTTGTGGTTCCACACAAATTTTTGAAGTGTTTGTTCTATGTCTGTGAAATATGCCATTTGTACTTTAATAAGTATTGCATTGAATCTGTAAATTGCTTTGGGTAGTATGGACATTTTGATGATGTTAATTCTTCTGATCCATGAACATGCTATATGTTTCCATTTGTTTGTGTCTTCCTTGATTTCTTTCTTCAGTGTTCTGTAGTTTTCTGCATACAGGTCTTTTACCTCCTTGGTTGGGTTTATTCCTAGATATTTTGATTTGCTTTTTGCTATATCAAATGAGATTTTTTTCTTGATTTCTGCTTCTGCTGTTTCATTGTTGGTATACAAAAATGCCTATGATTTCTGCATATTGACTTTGTATCCAGCTTTCTGGCCAAATTCATTTATCAGGTCAAGCAGCTTTTTTGCTGAGTCTATAGGATTTTCTATGTACACTATCATGTCATCTGCAAACAATGATAGTTTTGTTTCCTGTCTTCCAATTTGGATGCCTTTTATTTCCTTTCCTTGTCTAATTGCTATGGCTAAGACTTCCAATACTATATTGAATAGAAGTGGTGAAAGTGGACAACCTTGTCTTGTTCCTGATCTTCTGGAAAAGATTTTAGTTTTTGCCCGTTGAGTATGATGTTGGCTGTAGATCTCTCATATATGGCCTTGATTATGTTGATGAATGCTCCCTCTATTCCCACTTTGCTGAGTGTTTTTATCATAGATGGGTGTTGTACCTTATCAAATTCTTTTTACACATCTATTGATATGATCATGTGATTTTTGTCTTTGCTTTTGTTTATGTGATGCATTACATTTACTTATTTGCAAATATTGAACCATCCTTGCATCACTGGGATGAATCCCACTTGGTCATGGTGTATGATCTTTTTAATGTATTGTTGGATGCAGTTTGCCAATATTTTGTTGAGGATTTTAGCATCTATGTTCATCCGTGATACGGGCCTGGAGTTTTCTTTCTTTGTTGTGTCTTTATCTGGTTTTGGGATTAGGGTGATGCTGGCTTCATATAAAGAATTTGGGAGTCTTCCAACATTTTGGATTTTTTCGAATAGTCTTATGAAGGATATGGGTTAGCTCTTCCTTAAATGCTTTGTAGAATTCTCCTGTGAAACCATCCAGTCCAGAGCTTTTATGTGTCAGGAGTTTTTTGATTACTGCTTCTATTTCATCTGCTGTTATTGGTCTCTTCGGGCTTTCTGCTTCTTCATTGAGTTTCAGGAGATTATATTTTTTGAGAAACTTGTCCATTTCACCTAGGTTTTCAAATTTCTTGGCATACAGTTCTTTGTAGTAATTTCTTACAATCCTTTGTATTTCTGTGGTATAAGCTGTAATTTCTCCTCTTTCATTTCTGATTGTGTTTATTTGGGTCTTCTCTTTTTTTTTTTTTCTTGATGAGCCTACTTAAAGGCTTGTCGATTTTCTCTTTTCAAAGACCCAGCTCCTGGATTCATTGATCCTTAGAATTGTGCTTTTAGTCTCTATGTCATTTAATTCTGCTCTGATCTTGGTTATTTCCTTCCTTCTACTTGCTCTGGGCTGTCTTTGTTGTTGTTCCTCAAGTTCTTGTAGGCTTAGGGTTAGGTTGTTTGTTTGAAACGTTTCTATCTTTTTCAGGTAGGCCTGTATCACTATGAACTTCCCTCTGAAGACTGCCTTCACTGTGTCCCATAAGTTTTGGGTTGTTGTGACTTCATTTTCATTTGTTTCCAGAAACTTTTTTATTTCTTCCCTAATGGCATTCTTGACCCGTTCATTGTTTAATAGCTATGCTATTCAATCTCCATGATTTTGAGAGTTTTGGGATTTTCCCCTTGGGGTTGGTTTCTAGTTTTAGTCCCTGTGGTTGGAGAAAATGCTTAGTATGATTTTCAATTTTCTTGAATTTGTTGAGGCTTGTTTTGTGTCCTATCATGTGGTCTGTCTTTGAAAATATTCCATGTGCATTTGAAAAGAATGTGTATTTAGTTTCTCTAGGATGAAGGGCTCTGTATATATCATTAAGTCCATTTCATCTAGAGTATTATTCAATGCCACAATATCTTTGTTGATATTTGGTTTGGAAGATCTGTCCATTTTTGACAGTGGGGTGTTAAAATCCCCTACTAAAATTGTGTTGCTGTCAATATCTTTCTTGAAGTCCTCTAAGATTTTCTTTATGTGTTTATGCGCTCCTATGTTGGGTGCATATATATTTACAATGTTTATGTCTTCTTGGTGGATTGTTCCCTTGAGTATTATGAAGTGACCTTCTGGGTCTCTCTCTATGGCTCTTCTTTTGAAGTCTATTTTGTGTGATATGAGTATTGCTACCCAGGCTTTTTTCCCTCTCTGTTTGCTTGGAAATTTTGTTTCCATCCCTTCATTTTCAGTCTATGTAGGTCTTTTGTCCTGAGGTAGGTCTCTTTTAAGCAGCATATATGTGGGTCATGCTTTCTTATCCATTCAGCTATTCTATGTCTTTTGATTGGAGCATTTAAGCCATTTACATGTAAGCTTATTGATAGGTACTTATTCATTGCCATTTTCATACTTGTGTTCCTCTCTCTCTCTCTCTCCTTTCTTTCCTTAAAGCAGTCTCTTTAGCATCTCTTGCAGAACTTGTTTGGTAGAGTCATATTCTTTTAGACTTCTTTTGTCTGGGAAGCTCCTTATTTGGCCTTCTATCTTGATTGAAAGACTTGCTGGGTAAAGTAGTCTTGGTTGCAGGCCTTTGGTTCTCAATACTTGGAATATTTCTTCCCATTCTCTTCTGGCTTGGAGCATTTCCATTGAGAAGTCAGCTGCTAACCTTATTGGGGCTCCCTTGTATGTTACTTCCTGTTTCTCCCTTGCTGCCTTTAAGATTCTCTGTTTGTCTTGGAATTTTGCCATTTTAATTATGATGTGTCTTGAAGTGGGCTTCTTTGGTTTCCTCTTGATTGGGCTTCTCTGTTTCCTGGACTTGTGTGACTTTTTCTCTCATCAAATTAGGGAAGTTTTTCATTATTACTTTTTCAAATAGGTTTTCTATCCCTTGCTCTTCTTCTTCTCCTCCTGTGTCCCTATTATACGGATATTATTACTTTCATATTGTCTTGCATTTCCTTTAATCCCTCTTCACTCTTTCTGCACCTCTTTTCATTTTCTTGCTCTTTCTGGTCATTTTTTTCTACTTTGTCCTCTAACTCACTCATCTGATTTTCTGCTTCATCAATCCTGCTTTTGATTTCTTCCACTGTGTTCTTCAGTTCAGAAATTGTGTTCTTCATTTCCTCTTGTCCCTTGTTGATAGTTTCTATTTCCTTTTCCATGTTGATATACTTTGCAATAAGTTCATTGTAGCTTCCCTGTACTTTCTGGTCACTCATTGTGAGCTCATGGAGCTTCCTGGTAACTATTGCTTTGAACTCAACTGATAGTTGACTTGCTTCTGTTTCACTTAGCATTCTTTCTGGGGCTTCCTCCTTTCCTTTCAGTTGCGGATTGTTTCTTTGTCTCCCCATTGTTTGCGAGACTCTTCTTGTTAGCCTCAGCTTCTTAAATTGATGTGTTCTGACTCCCCGGGTTTATGGTGTGAACTTCTGTGGTAGAATACTTGTGAGATTCAGTGGTGCAGTCTCCTTCGGGTTTCCTGGTGTTCACAGTTTCCACTGTCTCAGCCATTGGAATGATTGCTCTTTGGGTCCAACTCTGGTTTTTTCACAGTTCTGGGTGTTTTTGTCTCATTCATGGGTATTTAAAAAGAGAAAAAAAATGAAAAACAAAAGGGGAAGGAAGAAGAGATAAAATTGGAAAGAAAGGAAGAAGGAATAAAATAAGAAAGAAGGACAGAGAAGCAAAAGGAATTGAGGGATATAAAATAAAAATAATAAAAAGTATAATAAAAAAAAAACTCTTGGTTTCAAACTGTCAAAACTGTTTTTTCTGGTCTTACTGGCTGCAACAGGCTGAGGGGCGACTGGTATCACTTTTCTCCCTGTTCAGCACTCAGTCAGCTTTGGGCTACTCTCCTCAGTTCTAGCAGCGCACTCTCCCCAGAGCTAGCCAGCATCTCTCTGCTCAGGGCCTTGGGCATGGTTTCTGGGCCTCCTGCAGAGCGTGCACTTTCCCAAGTTTATGGGTGTGACCTGGGATCTCCTATGAATCGAGCACTCCCTGGGTTTATGGGTGTGAGCTCTGGGTCTCCTATGGGGTTCTTGTGCTGACCCATGTTTACAGGGTGTGGGTTCAGTGGGTTTCCTACATTGTGTGCACTCACCCTAGGTTCATGGGTATGAGCTCTGGGTCTTCCACAAAGCCCCCTCCTTTGTTCATATGGGCACCTCTGGTGGCTCAGCCGCCTCAGGTCACTTGGCCGCCTTTGGTCAAGATAATTGACCAAAGATAATTTTTAGGTGTTTGTTTTTATAGTATGAATTATGTAGTCCTTGGCATAGAGGATGTAGCTGAGACACTGGCAAACTGCTCAGATGAAAGGACCAGTCTGGATGAATGGTTGTTGGACCTCCATCTAGTTTAATTTTCTCTCAGTTCTGGTTGTTTTTTCATTTCTAAATCCTTGTCCTTAATTTTGGTTGTGCGAGGTGAAACAGTGTGCCCACCTATGCCTCCATCTTGGCCGGAAGCCACTGGGCCTGTACAAATAAATTTAATAAAGTGCAAGAAAAAGCCAACTGAAAACTACAGAACATCACTGAGAGAAATTAAGTCCTAAATAACTGGGGGATATACAAAGTTCATGGATTGAAAGAGTTATGTTAAAATCTCAGTTCTCCTCACATTGATCTATATCTCCAATGAAATCTCTAACAAAATACCTACCAGCTTGTTTTTTAAGAGCAGGAATTTGCTGATCTTAAAATTTATAAGGAAATAGACAAAACAATATTGAAAAAGAACAACATTGGAGGACTTACACTACCTGATGTCAAAACTTACTGTAAAGGTACAATAATCAAGATCATGTCATATTGGCATACGGATATATATGCATATATATGTGTGTATATGTATATACACATGTATGTATATATGAAATAGGATGGAATATTCACAAAAAGATCCACACAAAATAAATCACAATATGTGGTCTATTTTTACAAGTGGGAGAAAAGATGGTCTTTTCTTCCAATGGTGCTAAAATATTTAAGTGTTCATATGCAAAAAATTTAAGTTAGACCCTTATCTCATACTATATGCAAAAGTTAACCAAATATATGAGCTGAAACTATAAAACTTTTAGGGAAAAAAAGGAGAAAATCTTTATGATCTTAGGTTAGGCAAAATTTATTATATGTGGCATCAAAAGCACAGTACAAAATGGGAAAAAACTTTAATTGGAATTCATCAAAATTAAAAAGGTTTGTTCTTCAAAAGACATCATTAAGAAAATAAAAAGACAAGCCACAGATAAGAAGAAAATAGTTGTGAACCACATATATAAAAAGGATTTGTATTCAGAACACTTATAACTCAGTAAGAAGAGGAAAAACAACCCAAAACAATAATGGGAAAAACATTTGAATGGATGCTTCACCAAAGATAATATAAGCTAATAAGCAGTGGGAGTAGTCAACATCATTAATCATGAGAGAAATGCACATTACAACTCCAATGAGATTCTACTATGTATGTACTATAATGACTGTGATTTTAAAAACTAACAGTTACCTAAATGTGGGGAAACTGTGACCCTCACACAGTGAGGGTGGGAATGTGATATGGTGCAACTCCTTTGCAGAATGTTTGTTAGCTTTTTAAAAGGTTCAGCATAGACTTACCGAGCAGTTAGCCATTCCATTCCTAGATATTGGCACAAAAGAAATGAGAACATATGTCTACAGAAAGACTTTATCTGAATTTCATAGCAGCATTACTCAAAATAGCCCCAAACTGGATAAATCTAAATGTCCATTAAGTGGTAAATAGATAAATGATGTAGTGTTCAATGAACACTCTCCAGTGAGAAAAAGGAACACACAGGTAACACACATAACAACATGGGTGAATCTTGAAAATATTATGGTGAATGAAAGAAGCCAGATAAAAAGGCCGCATGTGATTCAATTTATATGAAATTTCTAGAAAAGGCAAAACTGTTGAGACACAAAGGAGGTCAGTGGTTGTCTGAGGCTGCGGTTTGGAGGAAAAAATGCCTGCAAAAAGAAATAAAAACTGGGGGGATTAATGGAAGTTTTCTAAAAATGGATTGTGGCATATGGGCTGCATAACTAAATAAATGTAAAATGTACTAAAAAAACATTACATCTGCAACAATATTTTATGGAATGTAAATTTTACCTAAATAAGGTTGTCAAAAAACATAAATTGAAAAATGCCACTGCTAATTATGGTAGTGTAGTCTACATGCATAACACATGCTTTGATGTGGCACTAAGAAATTGTCCATCTCTATCAATAATTGTCAGCTCCTTGTCTTACCTGTGAAGATTCACATTAGTTCAAGCCTCCCTGGTGTGTCAGTGGATTCTGAATTTACTCCTTCATTGAGACCTGCCATCATCACCTTAGTAGCTCTGTCTTTAATCAGAAGTAATTAATTAAATCAGGTTTATGAAGGTAAAACTTAAATATAATAATATCAATCAATTTAAAATATACTATTTAATGATTTTGACAATGGTTTGAAATGGTGTAACCATGACCACAATTATGTGTAGCACGCCTTCAGCACCATATACATTTCTCTTGGATCCCTTTACAGCTAATCTCCTTTCCCACCTCTGACCTGCTTTCTATTGTGATAATTTTGCCCTAGACTTTTGTATGAATGCAACCATACAGTTTGTATTCTTCTGTGTCTGAGTTTGGTCACACCACATAGTCATCTGGAGATTCATTCCTGTGGTGATGTGTATTGACACTCTACTCCCTTTGCTGTTGAGGAGAATACTGTTGTATTGATACACTACAAAGAGTGTTCTTCATCTGTAACCATGAGGAAATTTGGTCTGTAGTTTTCCTTTTCCATGATGTCTTAGTCTGGGTTTGTTATCGGGCATGCTGGCTTTATTTTAAATATTGGGAATTTTCCTCTACTTTTCTATTTTTTCAAAGAAAAGTTGGTATTTTTATGTAGAATTGGTATTTTTTATTTCCTCAAGTATGTGGTAGAATTCACTAGTAAAGTCGTCTGAGCCTGAGGTTTTTCTTTGTGGGAAATTTTAACTATGAATTCAACTTTTGATTCTTTCTTAGATATAGGGCTATTAAAGTTATCTGTTTCTTTTAGAGTGAGTTTTGGTAGTTTATGTCTTTCAAGGAATTTTCTCACTTAATTTTGTCTCATTTATTAGCATAGTTTTCTAAAATACTCCTTCCTTTTACATTTTGTGTCTGTGGAATTTGCAATACTGTTCCCTTTTTGATTCCTGATAATGGCAATTTCTGTCTTCTAACATTATCTCTTGCTCAGTCTTACTTGAAATTTATTAATTTTGATTGCCAATTATTTCTGCATTTATTGACATGACCCCATTGTTTTTCTTTTTAATCTGTCAATATGATAAATTACATGCATTTAAAATTTTAAATTCACCTAGCATTTGTATTTTAATGGCTCACTGAAGACAGATCCTCTGCCTCTGCCTCTCTCCTGGCCTTTATAAGTGAGAGATTTGGGGCATTTCACATTTCCAGAAGTTTAATTTGGGGTCTCCAAATTCCTTTCACAGTTGTACACAGACAGCATCTTTCTAATAAAATGAAAATTAAATGTGGCACAACTTTTAAGATTAAGCTATTAAAAGGATGACATTGTTCAAAAAAGATGACATTAATGGGGAGGAAGTTTTTTTCATATGACTGTGATTTTCACTCTGTGTTCTGCTAAGAGCATCGGTAGCTGAGGCAAGGCTGGAGGCAGGCAGGGACCCTGAATGGGAGCCTAGATTATGCTGCTTTTACAAGCACAGGGTTTAATGAAAGGCAGTCATTTTGGATCCTTGGAAAGATTACTCCACATTAAAATATTTAAGTTCCCTAGCTAATGTTTAGAGCAATAGGGAAGGGCTACATCAAACATCATTTATCTGCATTTCTTTTTTTTTTTTAATTAAATTTTATTTTAATTGTTGTTCTTATACAGTCTTCTGTTTTCTACTCCCATCCCGTCCCTCCGCCCCAGCCCTCCCCAGCTCCCTTCCATTTCCCCCCCCCCCCCAGCTTTTGTCCATATGTCTTTCATACTTGTTGCTCTAATCCCTTCCCCTTTTCCCTGGATATTCCTATCCCTCTCCTCTCTT
>PVKU01014884.1:0-20796 GCA_004027475.1 Anoura caudifer | reverse complement strand
TTTGTAGGTGACTCTGCCTTTATCCCTTGCTGCTTCTAGGATTCTCTCCTTCATTTTAATCTTGGCTAATGTAATTATGATGTGCCTTGGTGTGTTCCTCCTTGGGTCCACCTTCTTTGGGACTCTCTGAGCTTCCTGGACTTCCTGGAAGTCTATTTCCTTTGCCAGATTGGGGAAGTTCTCCTTTATTATTTGTTCAAGTAAGTTTTCCACTTGTTGCTCTTCCTCTTCCCCTTCTGGTACCCCTATAATTCGGATGTTGGGACGTTTAAAGATGTCCTGGAGGTTCCTAAGCTCCTCATGTTTTTGAATTCTTGTTTTTGTCTTCATTCTTTTCTGTTTGGTTGTTTCTTTCTTCCTTCTGGTCCACTCCATTGATTCGAGTCCCAGTTTTCCTCCCATCACTACTGGTTCCCTGTGCGTTTTTCTTCATTTCACTTGTAGCTTCCATTTGTTCCTCTAATTTGTGACCAAAATCAACCAATTCTGTGAGCTTCCTAATCACCAGAGCTTTGACCTGTCCTTCTGATAGGTTGGCTACCAGTGCTATGAGCTCTGCATCTGATAAATTGACCACCTCCTGGTCGCTCAGATGAATTAGCTCCAAGGCCCTGGTCTGTTCTCCCTTTTGAGCCATCCTTGATTTTTTTTTTTTTTTGGTCTGGTCTCAGCTGTTATGTAGGGAGGGGCAGAGCCTTAGGTGTTCACCAGGGTGGGGCAGCCCAGTTGCTAGGTTGTGATGCTGGATGTGGAGGTGGGGTCTGAGAGGGAACAATGGTGCTTACTCACTCTGCCAGATTTCAGTCACTTCTGCCCCTTCCCCCAAGCAAACTGGACCCCTCTGGTGCTGATTTCTGTGTGGGTGGGCCTGTGCACGCTCCAGGACCCCGTGGGTCTCCCCAGTGAACTCTCCTGTGAAGCTGGGACTCCCTCCCGGCACCTCAGCCCCTACAAGTATTTTCAATGGGTGCTTTTAGGCTTACTTCCCGGAGCTGGGGCCCTGCGTCAAGCAGTCTGTCTTGCTGCCCGTTTTTGCCTGGTTTATCTGTACACAAATGTGTGTCCGCGGTCAGCTGCCTTGTGCGCCCCGCTTGGCTTCCTCGTGTTAGGCAACGCTGCCATCTGTGCGCCTGGAGTGACTGCGTGCCCAGGACCACCACCGGCGTATCCGCTGCAATCGGTCTGCCCCTCTTACTGGTCTGGGTGAATCGTTGTTGTTGGACTCCTGTACAATTCAATTTTCTCTCTGTCCTGGTCGGGTTTTCTTTTTTTTGGTTCTATATTTTTGTTGTCCTTAATCTTGGTTGTGAGAGGAGGCACAGCGTGTCCAGCTATGCCTCCATCTTGGCTGGCAGTCCTATTTTATTTTATATTTTTGATGCAATTGTAGAGGGGATTATTTTCTTAATTTTTATTCTGATATACACTGTTAGTGTAGAGAAATGCAATATACAAAAATTATTGATTTTTGTATATTGACTTTATATCCTGAAACTTTATTGAATTGGTTTATTTTGGGGGGAATCTTCAGATTTTTATATATGAGACCATATTATGGAAAAATAAATTTTTAAAAAACCAATAAATTAAAATAGATTTTTTAAAAAATCAATAAATAAAATTTAACATGGAACCATTTTTCCATGTTGCCATCATCTTCATAATAAACATTTTTGTGGTTGCATAGTAAATGATTTTCCTAATGCACAATTAGGTTGTTTCCAGTATTTCATTGCCCAAATCAAATTGTTATGTTTTGTGCTAATAGTGTTTGTTACTATTAAGTTATTTCCTTAGGGGGAAGAAAATCCACATCATCTGCAAATACTGACAGTTTTACTTTTCCTTTCTGATTTTGTTGTCTTTTGTTTTCCTTGCTTAATTGCCTAATTGACTTTCAGTATTATTTTGAATAACAGTAATGAGAATGTACATCCTTGTCTTGTTTCTGATTTTAAAGGAAAAGCTTTTAGTTTTTCACATTTGAGTATGATGTTAGCTTTAGTCTTACCATATATGGCCCTTATTATTTTGACGTACATTCTCTCTATACCCACTTGTTGCGAGTTTTAAATCGAGAATGATGAATTTTTGTCAGATGGTTTTTCTGCATTTATTGAGATGATTATGTGATTTTTATTCATTTTATTCATGTAGTGTATCATAGTCATGATTTGCAGATATTGAATTATCCTTGAAGGCCTGGAATAAATCCCACTCGATCATGGTGAATAAAGCACTCAAAATTTAAAAAAATATATTGTAATTTTTCTCCATTATGATTTAGTCCCCTTATACTCCCTTCCCCCATCTCCACAATCACACACTGTTGTCCAAGTCCATGAGTCCTTTTACCTTTTTGCTCAATCCCTCCACCGCCTGCCATCCCCCCCCCTTAGCTGTCATCTGCTCTCTATGAGTCTGTCTTTATTTTGCTTGTTAATTCAGTTCATTTATTAGATTCCATATATGAATGAAATCATATGGTATTTGTCTTTCTCTGACTGGCCAATTTCACTTAGCATAATGTCCTCCAGGTCCATTCATGCTGTTACAAAGGGTAAAATTTTCTTCTTTATGGCTGAGTAGCATTTCATTGTGTAAATGCCCCATAGTTGATAAAACACTGAATTCTTAAAAATATTTTGAACGATTAGTCTCAGAATGATGCCTCATAAATATTTTTTATTATTAATAATAAATGCCTCAAAATAAAGATTTTCTTTATTAGTATTTTAATAATATTAAATAATGTCTTGTTTCATAAGACACAATAAAGTAAATTATTAACATTTATAAAGGTAAGTATACAAGCCCCCATCATATTTTCGTTTCATATTTACAGTATCATCCAGTTTCCTTGGAGTAGACACCTCTCTTTTAGGAATCATACAACTTGCTGATATGGTCAGTTTCATCTTTTTTTAGCATCTTTAGATATGGATGGTATAGCTATGAGTTGAGAAATCAAGTCTTTTAAACTTTCTTAAGGAAATATCCATCCTTACGTATAAAAAAGTTATAGACACGTTTTCTCTTATTTAAGAGTAAAATATTAACGTCATAAAATGTTAACAGACTTAGATACCTTTTTTTAATTTAAAGAAGTTTTTAAATTTTAAAAACGTTATTGCAAAACAAGACAACAGAGTGCACTACTTGTATAAGCATAAGCAAAGCCTCAGAATTGGAAATTGATGACATGTTAGGCAATATTCAGGTTATAGGAATTATAGCAGGTATAAATGACAATAGCTGGTAAGACTGAATTTAGGAGGGATGTCTCTTGTTTTTGTGTTGAGAATAGACTGTGTGGGCGAAGGGTCCAGAATGGATGTAGGTCCACCAGTTAGGGAGCTGTTATTATTTTTTGAGATAAGAGATGAAGATTGCACAGATCTGCCCTGGCCTCAGTTGGTTGAGCATTGTTCCGAAAAGCCAAAGGCTGCCAGTTCAATTCCTGATCAGGGTACATGTCTGGATTGCAGGCCAGGTCCCTGGTTGGGGCACATTCGGGAGGCAGCCAATCAATGTTTCTTTCACATATCGAGGTTTCTCCCCCCCGCCCACCTTCCCCTCTCTTTAAAATAAACAAATATCTTTAAATTAAAAAAAAGATTGCATGGATTAGGATGGTGGCAGTGGAGGTGGTATGAGGTCACAATTTGATTATAACTGATGGTGGGATTTTGTTGATTGGGTGTGAGATATGAGCTTTATCAAGGATGGTTCTGAGGTTTTTGACCAGAGTAATTGGAAGGGTGGAGCTGCTGTTTCCTTAGATCAGGGTGTCAAACTCATTTTCACCAGGGGCCACATCAGCCTCGCGGTTGCCTTGAAAGGGCCGAATGTAGAGCTCCTTGCCTCTGGTTAAGGAATAGTTACATTTATACTGTCCTAAAATTACATTCGGCCCTGTGAAGGCAACCGCAAGGCTGATGTGGCCCCTGGTGAAAAAGAGTTTGACACCCCTGCCTTAGATGGAGAAGATTACTGAAGGAGCAAGTTTGGGATGGAGAGAAGATCAACTTTATATAGAAATAGGCATTCAGGGGAGAGGTATAAATTTGGGCTAGAAATATAAATTTGGAAGCTGTCAGCCTATCAGTGGTATTTTAAGCCATAAGCCTGGACAAACAGAGTGAGTAGGTATAGAAGGTAAGATAACCTGAGGAAGAAGCCCTGCAGCATTCCATGATTTAGAGGCCGAGGAGATAAAGCAAAAGTAACAGGCAAGGAAGCAAGAAAACCAGGGGTATGTGTTCTAAATGCCAAGGAGAGATTGATTCAAGGCAGAGTGAATGTCAGCATGACAAGGACTGCTGACAGGTCAAATGGGATGAAGACTGAGAACTGACTATTGAATTTAGTAACAAGAACGTAATTGGTGACATTGATAAAGAGGTGAAATTCTGCTTGAAGTGTGTTCAGGAGAGAGTGGGAAAAGAATATAAATCAGTAATAATAGTTTTATTGAATAATTTTGCTATAAAGGGAAGCAGTAAATAGAAGGGTAAAGGAGTCAAGACTGGGTTTTTATTTTTTTTTAAGAAGGGGAGAAACTATAGTATGTTTTACGTTAATGGAAATGATCTGATCTGGTGAAGAGGTAAAGTGTTATGATACAGGCCCTGGCCAGGTAGCTCAGTCGGTTGGAGCATTGTCTCGATACACCAGTGTCGTCGATTCAGTCCCTGGCCAGGGCATATACAGGAATCAATCAAGGAATGCATAAAAAAGTGGAACAGTAAATCGATGTTTCTCTCCCTCCCCCCTCTCTTCTCTGTCTAAAATCAGTAAATAAAAATAATTTTTAAGTGTTGCAATGCAGAAGAGAGAGAGAGAATTGTTGAAGCAATGTCTTTAAGTAGGGTGGAGAGGAGCTCTCATGCCCAGGTGGAGGTGTTGGTTTTCACAGATAGTGCTTCCATAGTAACAGGAAGAGAGGCAGGGTATATGGCATGAATGGATGTAGAGATGGAAATATGTGGGCATTCTTTTTAGATTGCTCTATATTCTCAGTAAAACAAAATCAAAATAGTGAGGGTGGGGCATTTAAGGGTAATATGCAAAATCATGTATAGCTGTGAAATGGCAAAGAAATCACAAAAGGATAGTCTGCAGTAATGTAATATAGCAAGTTAGGCTACTTGTGAGTTTCCTATCTGGTTATCTCAAGTGAATTCTAAGATTAACCATTACAGAGCCTCCATTTTGTCATATTCTCACGAAATGAGGGATACAGGATACCTGTGTTCTTTGTTTATTTAAATTTCTTTTATCTTTCATATCAAGGAATAGATTTTTAAAGATTTTATTTATTTATTTTTAAAGGAGGGGAGAGGGAGGGAGAAAGAGAGGGAGAAAAACAGCCATGTGTGGTTGCTTCTTGAGCACCCCCAACTGGAGACCTGGCCCACAACCCACATGTGCCCTGACTGGGAATTGAACCGGTTACCCTTTGGTTCACAGGCTGGTGCTCAGTCTACTGAGCCACACCAGCCAGGGCTCAAGGAATTTTTTTTGAAATTATGCTTACTCGCTTTTCTATGAATTACTCAGTTTATTAATTCAAGAGAAATTCTTTTTTTTTTTTTAAGATTGCGTTTATTTATTTTTAGAGGGAGGGGAAGGGAAGGAGAAAGAGAGGGAGAGAAACACTAATGTGTGGTTGCCTCCCACGTGCCCTGTACTGGGGGCCTGGCCCGCAACCCAGGCATGTGCCCTGACTGGGAATTGAACTGGCGACTCCTTGGTTCACAGGCTGGTGCTCAATCCACTGAGCCACACCAGCCAGGTCAGGGAATATTTTTAAGTGTACTGCCTAATTAGGGTGTAATGTCTTGTATGTACTTAAATAATTAGCTTTCACAGACAAGCTTTACCTTAGATTTTTTTCTTGTTTTAATGGTCATATTGTCTCTTACAGCTCTGTTGTAAATAATATACAAAGGTGTTAGAAAAACTTACTGACTGAAACACAAAAGAGTAGAAATAGTTGTTGATATCAGGCAAAAACAGCAGCCTTCAGTTATGTACAGTGAGTGAATGAACTTTGATATAAGATGCAGATCTGTAAAACCAATGGCCAACTAGTTTCTAGCGAAGGAAGAAAAGCAAGCAAATTAATAAACCACATTTTTGTTAAGTTATTCATTCCTAGAACTGTTTAAGGACTTTGCTTAATCAGAGTGATTATACATTTGAAAATGGGTTGCCTAATATTTCCTCTTTTATGTGAAACCTAAATTCATTTTCACTAATAAAGTATGTAATCAAAGCCAAAGCTTTTAAACAGTTAACTTTAGGAGAACCACCACCACCAACAACAAAAAAAAAAAACCCAGTCTGCATCGTACTGGGTTGGTCAAGAAGTAAGTTTATTTATTTCCCATAGATGGCTGTGGTAGTACTTAGTTTTCTTTAACTTCACTTGAAACAACATTGCTAGATTTTATTGTGACAGCTGTCATATCAACGTGTATTTTTAAAAAGCTTATCAGAATTGAATTTTTATGTAGCCATTTTAATATTGAAGACAGAAGAAAATACACAAATTTTCAGCATATTATGTTTTATTATTTCAAGAAAGGTAAAAATGTAACTGAAGTGCAAAAAAACATTTGTGCAGTGTATGGAGAAGGTACTGTGATTAACTGAACGTGTCAAAAGTGGTTTGCGAAGTTTCGTGCTGGTGGTTTCTCACTGGATGATGAGCCACAGTTGGGTAGACCAGTTGAAGTTGATAGGGATCAACCTGAGACATTAATTGAGAATAATCCGTAAACCACGCAGGAGATAGCAGACATACTCAAAATATCCAAATCAGTGGTTATTGGTGAAAATGAAAAATATGTCTTTTATTTTATGGAAAAAACCATACAGACATTTTGGCCAATTCAGTACATGCTTTTCCAGTTCTTTGCTGCTGATCCTTACTGTGTCATCCATATATTGTCATGCTTTTTGTATTTGTAAATGATGTTGTAGGCTGGTATTATGTTATGTGTAATTTGAAAAGAACACAGACAGTCAGCCCTGTTCTTACTCCTGCGTGGAGAGAGTTTGTTGCTGTGTGGCTAAGTCCAGGATTTATGTGATTTGTTTTGGTTGGGTCACCTCTTATTGGTAGCACAGTGACTGCTGGGAAAGAGCTGCCTAGACCTTCTGAAGTGATCAGACCTGATTAGTTGAGTGTTGCAATTGTTTCCCTATGTATTTTTTAAAGATTTTTTAATTTACTTGTAGACACAGGGGAAGGGAGGGAGAAAGAGACAGGGAGAAACACCAATGTGTGGTTGCCTCTTGAGCACCTCCCACTCAGGACCTGGCCTATAACCCAGGCATGTGCCCTGACTGGGAATTGAACTGGCAACCCTTTGGTTTGCAGGCTGGCACTCAATCCACTGAGCCACACAAGCCAGGGCTAAACTCTCAACACTCTCATAGGTTAAATTTTAGTAACCTTAACTTGTTACCTTTGCACCCTGGATTGATGATCCAGGAGCTCCCTGGCTGTACACAGGAAGATGACAGCCCATTCTGCAGAATGAGCACTGTATTGTGGACTGATGATAATCCTTAAGATGGCTGGAGTTATAGCTAAGACTTTATCAGAAAAATGTGTACAGTCAAATCTTTTCCCTGGGAATACAGATCTGGAAGCTGCCACCTTATTCCACGTGTAGGCAATATGCTGATAGGTAAAGAAGTAGACTGATTTTAAAAATTCTCTACACATTTTAAAAGATTGGCAGGAAAATTGTGTAATGAATATGACACAAGTCCTGTAGAAAGACTCTGAACAGTCTTCTCAAGGGTCCTGATAATTCAGGTGGCATAGACACAGTGAATGGCTTATCAAATATTTGGTCAGTGCTGCCTAGGAGCCATGCATAGATACTGTTTTGTTTGGATTTTTTTACTATATAATTTAATCTTTATTGTATTTTTTTACATTACCTTTCAGTCCCCTTATATCCTCCCTCCCCTAGCAATCACCACACTGTTGCCCATGTCCTTACCTTTTTCCCTTTTGCTTAATCCTTCCACACCCTAACCTCCCCACACCACTGGCTGTCATCCCCTTCTCCATCTATGAGTCTGTATTCATTTTCCTTGTTAGTTCAGTTTGTTCATTAGATTCCACATGTGAGTGAGATGATATGGTATTTATCTTTCTCTGACTGTCTTATTTCACTTAGCATAATGTTCTCCAGGTCTATCCATACTGTTGCAAAGGGTAAAATTTTCTTTTTTATGGCCAAGTAGTATTCCATTGTGTAAATGTCCCATACTTGTTTTATCTACTCATCTATTTATGGACACTTAGGCTGACACAGATACTGTTAATTGGAAATACATGCTATCACTTTAAAATCTCCTAGTAACTACCAGATAAAGAGCGACACTTCTTTTCTTTTTTTAATTGTCACCCAAGGATGTGTTTATTGATTTTAGAGGATCAGAGAGAGAAACATCGATTGCTTGCCTCCTTCGAAAGTCAACTGGGCATCAAACCTGCAACTTAGGTGTGTGCCCTGACCAGGAATCAAACCCTCAACCTTTTGGGTTACGGGAAGATGTTCCTACCAAGTGAGACACCCTTCCAGGGCAAGAGTCATACTTCTTAAAGAGAGAAACAGAAGAGGAGTCACTTAAGTGTCCTGGCATATAGAAACCTCCAATAAACTCCAGAATGGAACTAATGATAGCAGGAGGAATTAGTTAAGTACAAGGGCAAATACCTGAGACTAGTGACAAACAGCAAAAAAATACTGTAATAGGCTTTCAAGTCTTTCCTTAAAGATAGGCTCCAACTGAAATTGAATTAACACCTTTACTTTAAGTAGAGAATGATCTTGTTTTTAGAAGGTCTCCTCTTTAGCCCTGGTATTATAATTAGCAAATGATAAAGCAGTCTTGAAAACTTCCCTTACTAGATTAAAAAATAATTTCTGTTAAACTTGGCAAAAAAATTTCTAAAAATGCCTGAAAATCTTTCAGTGCCTCCATTCAGCTTCTGAGTAGATAGTCTTTCTGTTACAATTTTTAGTAATTACTTAATATTTATGAAGAATGTTTTCCTAAATACTTAAAACAAAATTTTAATGCTTACTGAATCTCCTGTTCTGGTGTTAAATGCCACTTTTATGTTTAAAAATATAACTTAAAACTATAGTAGGCCCTTCTTTTTCTATGTTTATATCTCAAGGACCTTTTTTTAAAATATAATTTATTGATTATGCTATTACAGTTATCTCGTTTCCCCTCCTTTATTCCCCTCTGCCCTGCACACCCCCTCCCACCCACATTCCCCCCATTTAGTTCATGTCCATGGTTCGTACATACAAGTTTTTGGCTTCTACATTTCCTATGCTATACCTAACCTCCCCCTGTCTATTTTGCACCTACCATTTATGTTTCTTATTCCCTGTACCTTTTCCATCTTTCTCCCCATCCCCATCCCCCACTGATAACCCTCCATGTGATCTCCATTTCTGTGATTCTGTTCCTGTTCTATTGTTGCTTACTTTGTTTTTGTTTTTGTGTTTTCTCAGTTCGGTTGTTGATAGTTGTGAGTTTGTTGTCATTTTACTGTTCATATCTTTGATTTTCTTTTTCAGAATTAAGTCCCTTTAACATTTCATATAATAAGGGCTTGGTCATGATGAACTCCTTTAACTTGATCATATCTGGTCTATTTATCTGCCAGTCTATTCTAAATGATAGCTTAGCTGGATAGAGTAATCTTGGGTGTAGGTCCTTGCCTTTCATGACTTGGGATACTTCTTTCCAGCCCCTTCTTACTTGCAAGGTTTCTTTGGAGAAATCAGCTGATAGCCTTATGGGAAGTCCTTTGTAGGTAACTGTCTCCTTTTCTCTTGCTGGGTTCCAGGAAGGAACAATGGTGCTTGCTCCACTCTCTGCCAGTTTTCAGTCACTTCCACGGCTACCCACAAGCAAATTGGACCCTTCTGGTGCTGATTCCCAGGTGGATGGTCTTGTATATGTTCTAGGACCCTATTGGTCTCTCCAGTGAACTCTCCTTTGAGGCTGGGAGTTTCTCCCGCTGCTGACTCAAACCCTACAGGTTTTTTCAGTGAGAAGTTTGAGGCTTTATTTCCCTGAGCTGGGATACTGGGTTGTGCATTCTGTCATGATCCCCAGTTGTTCCTCCTGATTTATCTGCATACGAATGTGGGACCACCCACTCTGCAATCTGCTGCCTTGCAGGGTCTGCCAGCTGCCCCTTTGCTGGAGTCCTCTCTCTCCCAGCTGCTGGTCTGGATGAATGTTTCTTCTTTAACTCTTTGGTTGTTGGACTTCCATACAGTTTCATTTTCTGTCAATTTTGGTTATTTTGTTTTTAAATTTGTTGTTGTCCTTCTTTTGGTTGTGCGAGGAGGCACAGTGTGTCTACCTGCACCTCCATCTTGGCTGGAAGTCCTCACGGACCTTTTTAATTTAGATTCATTTGTCCATAATAGTGCCAGTTAATAGTCTGAACTATATATTCCAGAGCTTTCTTGATTCATAGATACATATATACATAGCATTAGACTATTTCCTAGTGAAGGTCCTCACCATCTAGCTTTAACTGACAAGAGTGATTTGAACAAATGAACAAATTGGATTATTTTCAAATGAATGAGTGTTTGAGGATGTTTAAATTGTTTTGGATTCTACTGTTGATTTACTTAGCATGTCATAGATAGAATAAAAGTTAAATTTTTACCTGGCTTCTCAATCATAAATTTGGGTTAATGATGTCTGAATTAATTGGTGAAACCTGTGCTGGATGCTGCATGAATTTTTTATTTTTAAATTTAGATGGTATTTTGATGAATCATGTCTCTTGGCTGGCCATTTTATTTTTTAGGGTGCTAAGCATTTAAGGGTTCTTAGTCCCAGCACTATATTTCTAGGAAGTATTGAAATTAATGTTCAAGATGTCACTGTATAGTTATATGAATTGTTACACTGAATGTTAACGTGATAAAATAACCAAACTTACTTAAATCAGATTCAATTTCTAATCTCTTCTGCTTTTTGCCCATCACCCAAGTTTTGATAAAATAAAAAGATAAGCTCATTTAAATAGCAGTGTGATGAGGGCTGGAATACATTGCAGAAAGAATGTTAGTGGTGATCACATAAACAGCAGAGTGGAGTGAAGTCCTGGGGCTCTGCTGAACCATCTCTGATGGAAACCTATGTGCCAGCCATCTGAAGCAAGGACTGAAAGAAGGAATCTCCTGGAGTCTGGCAGGGAATTTATCCCTAAGTGTGTTCCAGTTCTTTGATGTTGATTTGGGGGAGGGAAGAAGAGACACACCTATAAAGAAGAGTGCAGTAAAACCAGGGTGTGGATTTGTGTGGTTATTTTTGGTTGGTAATCATAATACTTCTATCATAGGAACATTGAGGACTCTAGTATCTCATATGAAAGGCTCTTCAAAGAGAATAAATGTGAACAATTTCTCTGCAGCCAGTTGAGCGAAACTGAAACCAAAATGACATCAGTTCTTTTGAAATTTAGAATGTGTTTTGTTATAAAAATTTAAAAGCAGAAGAAAACTTGCAGACAAGAAGGGGCTGGAAAGAAGTATTCCAAGTCATGAAAGTCAAGTACCTATATCCAAGATTGCTCTATCCAGCAAAGCTGTCATTTACAATGGAAGGGCAGATAAAGTGCTTCTCAGATAAGATCAAGTTAAAGGAGTTCATCATGACCAAGCCCTTATTATATGAAATGTTAAAGGGACTTATCTCTGAAAAAGAAGATCAAAGATATGAACAGTAAAATGACAACAAACTCACAACTATCAAAAACAGCCTAAAAACAAAAACAAAGTAAGCAAACAACTAGAATAGGCACAGAATCATAGACATGGAGATCACATGGAGGATATCAGCAGAGAGAGGGAGAGGGGAAGAACAAAGGATTTTGATATAGCCTGGGTGGGTAGGGTATCTGAGGGAAGGCTGCCCTGATCTCTAAAAGATGAGTAGGCACTAACTAGGCATTAGGAAGGATATTCCACTTCGACAGATCAGTGTATGCAAACACTATAGCAAGAAGGAGTGTACTGCATTTGAAGAACTGAAATTAGGCCAGTGGGATTAGAGGTACAAAGAATAAACATGAAGTGAGATTAGTGGGGCCGGACCATGGAGGTCCTTGTCAGCCATAGTCTTTGGCATTCGGTCTTTGTTTCTTGGTTGGTATTTATCTATTAAGCTTTTTTCCCTGGCTGGTGTGGCTCAGTGGATTGATTACCAGCCTGTGAACCAAAGGGTCACAGGTTCAATTCCCAGTCAGGGTACATCCTGGGTTGCAGGCCAGGTCCCTGGTAGGGGGCATGTGAGAAGCAACAATACATTGATCTTTCTCTCCCTTTCTCTTTCTCCTTCTCTTCCCCACTGCCTAAAAATAAAATGGATAAAATCTTTAACAAATTTTTTAAGTTAGTAAATAAAATCTTTAAATAAATAAACATTTTATTGTGGAAAATTTTAAAAATACATGGAAAACAGTATAATAAACTCAGTGTACTCATCTTCCACCTTTAATCAGTAGTTGGCCAATCTTATTTTATCTATATTTTCACTCATATGATTATACTTGTGCTTTTAAAATGAATAGAACCAAGATGGAGGCATAGGCAGACACGGCTCACCTCTTTGCACAACCACATCAAAATTACAACTACAATATAGGATGACCATCATTCAGGAGCATCAGAAATCGAGCTGAATGGAAGTCTGACAACTACAGTATTAAAGAAACCATATCCATCCAGACTGGTAGTAGGGGTACAGAGCTGGAACGGACTGATCCAACACCCATGTGGGTAAAAATTCGGGAGGGATATCTTGGGAGCAAGGAGGACCCCCCCAGCCCAGGATTACAGTGTCAGGAAGATAAGTCCCCACAACTTCTAGCTGCAAAAACCAGCAGGGATTGAGTTGGTTGAAGAAGCTGCTAGAGCCCTAGCAGTACCTCTTAAAGAACCCACACACTACTCAGACTCACTCCCTCTAAGCTCCAGCACCAGGGTTAGCAGCTTGAAAGGCACCAATGATATACATGGAGAATCTGAAGTGTCTGGCATCAGCGTGAGCAGAGGCCATTGTCCCTTTGCTGAACCCTCCCCCAACAGAGCCAGTAAGCTGGTGCCATATCTGAGACTCCATCAACATGACTAACACTTTTTGACTCCACTTGGAGATCCTCAGAGGCTCTTCCCCACCCAAGCTGCTTTTGCATAAGAATGGTTGGTCCTGGATCATAAATCCTATCAAACAAGCAACAGTTGGCTTCATTGAGCCTTAGTGGCAGCCAGATTAGATTCACAGCTTGGCTTCACCTGGGAATCTCCAAGCCCAGCACAAGTAGCAGCCATCTCAGATTGTTTTACTGCTTAGGCAGGGTGCCCGGAGCAAAACATAGGTGGGGGCTGACCTTGGCCCACACCACCTGGGAAACCCGAAGGCCAGCCTACCCAGTGGATACCTACAGACCATGTTGGAGCACCACCACCCTGCCCCTGCACAGCTGATCCTCCATGGAGGGCAGAGGTTGGTGGTCAGTGGTCACAGCCAATCCCTGCAGCTGACTGGTCTGGGTAAATCCCTCCCATTGATCTGCAAACAGCAACCAAGGCTCAACTACAAGAGGAAAGTGTACTCAGCCCACATAGAGGGAAAACCTCGAGTACCCAGCTTGGGTGTTGGGGAGGCTGTGCCACTGGTCCCTACAGGACACCTACTACATTAGGCCATGCAACCAAGACATAGAGTCAGAGCAGCTCTATCTAATACGTATAAATAAACAGGGATGCTGGCAAAATGAGGAGACAAAGAAACATGGCCCAAATGAAGGAACAGATCAAAACTCAAAACCAAGAGCTAAACAAAGTGGAGATACGCAGTCTATCAGATGGCAGAGTTCAAAACAGTGGTTATAAGAATGCTCAAGAAAGTTAGTGTGGACCTCAACAGCGTAAAAAAGACCCAGTCAGAAATAAAGGATATGCTAATTGAAGTAAAGAACAATTTACAGGGAATCAACAGTAGAGTAAATGAAGGGCAAGAATCAAATCAATGATATGGAATGTAAGGAAATAAAAAAGAACCAATGAGAACAACAGGAAGAAAAAAATTCAAAAAAGCAAGGATAGTGTAAGCAGTGTGTGGGACAACTTCAAGTGATCCAACATTCGCATCATAGGGGTGCCAGAAGGAGAAGAGAAATAGCAAGAAAGTGGAAATGTATTTGAGAAAATAATGAAAGAAAACTTCCTTAATTTGGTGAAGGAAATAGGCATGCAAATCCAGGAAGCACACAGTATCCCAAATGAAATGGATGCAGAGTCCTACTCCAAGATACTTCATAATTAAAAGGCCAAACGTTAAAGATAAAGAATCTTAAAAACATCAAGAGAAAAGCAGTTAGTTACGTATAAGGTGGTTCTCTTATAATAAGACTGTCAGCTGATTTTTTAAAAGAGACTTTGCAGGCTAGGAGAAAAGCAGAGAGCTACAACCAAGATTGCTGTACCCTGGAAAGATGGTATTTAGAATGAAGGCAGCTTCCCAAACAAGAAAAAACTAAACGAATTCATCATCACCAAACCAATATTGTATGAAATGTTAAAGGCACTTATTTAAGAAAAAGAAGATCAAAACCATGAACTATAACATGGCCATAAATACATATCTATGGACAACTGAATCTAAAACACAAACTAAGCAAACAAGAATAGAGACCAAATCATGGATACCGAGAGTGTTTGGATGGTTGCCAGATGGGACGCAGTAGGAGGAGAAGGGGTGAAGAAGTAAGGGGATTAAGAAGTAAAAAACAGGTTGTTACAGAATAGCCAAGAGGATGTGAAGTACAGTATAGGAAATGGATTAGCCAAAGAATTTACACACATGACCCATGGACATGAATAATGATGTAGTAGGTGCTAGGTGGAGGGGGCAAAGGAATGAAAATTGAGATAATTATAGTAGCATAATTCAGAAAGTGCAATTTTTTAAAAAAGATGAATTGCTTTAATCTATTGGTTTTTCTCAGAGAGGCCTTTCTTGATTCTCTGATTTAGCTTTCCAAGTCATACACTGTCACATCATGCTCCTTCATTTTCTTTTTGGCACCTATTATTGTCTGATATTACCTTATTCACCTTTTATATGACTGCCCTCCTAAATACTGACTCCATGAAAGCAGTGGTCCTGACCTCTGCCTTGCTTAACATTGCAGCCCTACTTCCTAGACAGGAGTCAGGCACATACACATTATGAAGAAATTGTTTTGGAATGACTAAATGAATGTCAGTATATAAATACATTCTACCTTTTCTTCATTACAATAGATAATTCACATTGTATAATTTAGTTTAAAATCACATAAGAAAAGTGCTTTCTTTGTCAGCAAATAAATTGTTTGGTACCTAATGTATATTAAAATGCACATTGAAATGCAGAATGGTTTACAAAATAGACAAAACTTGCTTGCATAATACAATGTTTAGAATTTTTACCTTTGAATTTTTAAAAAACTGGTTTATTTCATATTTTTAGGATAGTTTTGTTTCAGAACAATGAAAAACGAGATTTCAGTTTTCTTTTTGCAATTACCTTTCAGTAAATAACATTGAAGGTATGAGTAACTTTTAATTCCCCCTAATAAAAAGTCAAGATGATATTCACCATATGTTATATACAGTAATTTTGATCCATTGAAATGCAACTTGCAGATGTTGTAGAAATCTGCAAGATTTTGAAAGAATGTTTCTATAGTAAGTGTTCCTTCTAATGGAAGTGTTCCTTCCATTCAAGTAATGGTCCATTATAGGTTATGGCACAATAATCATTTGCCTTGAGACAGAGGATTAACAGGATTTACCTACTGATTCCCAGTTGTTTAGATTAAGGAACTGTCATTAGCAGTTTACTTAGAAAACGTTATTAGTGAATCTACACATATTTAAAATGCAAATAATTATTTTTTGAAAAGTTTCTGCAGAAGGGAAATAACATGTTGAGCTGCTGTTGGAAATATTTGGAATGATGTTGTTTTTTCAGTGTTAGAGAATAAAAGGATTGCGTTTCTTTTTAATTTTTATTTAAACCTCACTGAGGATATGTTTAATGATTTTAGAGAGACAAGAGGGGCAGGGGAAGAGAGAGAGAAACAGACAGGCAGACAGACATCGATCAGTTGCCTCCCATTTACTTCCTGGCTGGGGACTGAACCCACAACCTAGGCATGTGCTCTGACTGGAAATCGAATCCGCAACCTTTTGGTGTACTGGAGGACGCCCCAACCGACTGAGCAGCCTGGCCAGGGCAGGGTTAAGCTTCTAGATGAGAGCAAAACCTTAGTAAGTTCATTTTAATTGTTATGTTTTTGTAGCAATTGACAAGTACAGTGTAAGAACTATTACTGTTTCCTATACCAGTCTTGTTTTCTGATGTTTTATAATCATCTAAAACATGTTTCTTAATTCTTGATGTCCCGCAGAAGTATAAAGCAGACTTGTAATATACTAATTTGACAGCCAAAACAAGGTGTGGTCAAATTTAGTCTTACTTGAGAGCTTGACTCAATCTGGTTGGTTAGCAAGTAGCAGTTAGCAAGTAGCTCCCTTGTTCAGCTTCCCTAGGATGAAGCTGAGAACCGGTATTGGGAGAGCACTGGAATCTCTACCCATTTCTCTTCTTCCTATCCTTCCTGCTTTCCTTAGGCTGCCCCACAGTTACACCCACCCACAGATCAAACATGGAGCATAAAGTTCCTTTTGATGGGAGAAAGGAGTGCAGGCTGAGTGAAGATGAATGGTGGGAGTGAAAATTCGCTGTCAAGATGAATTCACAAGGTTGTATGGCTGTGACAGAATCAGTGCTGGGCCCTGAAAGCATGATTATGTCCATTGTGAGGATGATTGTGAGGGGGTAGGAATAATTTTTCTGGCATTTTAAAAGATTGATGGCTAGACTAATTTTGAACTGGACGTGTGAAAGTTATAAATGTGCAATTACTAAAAATACTTACCAGACTCTTACCTAGCTGTTCGTAATACATCTATTTTGAGCCCTCTTTTCCCACTGCCAAGACTTTCATCTCCTACAACTGCTGAGTTTGCTTCTGACCCTTAAATGACGAGCCTGCTTCCTTCACTACTTTTAATGGGCTAGGATAAAAAATGCAGTTCTTTTTCAACATTATGGTTGAATGAGGAGTTAAGTCTTCCCTTCGTGTTTTTATTTTTTTTTATTTGCTACTTGTACTAATTTACTTTGTATGGCTATCTTCCTCTAGAGGAAGTGAGGAAAGGCCAATACTTAAAATTTGCGAAGGGACCCAAATAACCCTTTATCCTTCTTGAGGCTGCGTATGTGGATCTGGAGGACTTCCAGGCTCTGCTGGCTTAGAACTGACTGAACCTTGGTGTGGCTGCTAGTGTGTAATGCAGCCTCACAGTTCATAAACTGCTATAAACATTTGTCAGCTTTCAGGTTACCCAGAAAAGTAGAGAGGAAGATAATATTCTTGGTAGTTTGAGTGTTGTGATTGTTACTTTATATGCTGAGCATTATTTCCAATTTAAACCATGTGCTATAGAACTGAAGCTATAACGAGTGTAACTTGCTCTTTATTCAAATGCACACTCCCAGGACTCTCATTATGAGTGTTAACTAATAGTGGTAGATAGTGCTACAACAATCAGCTGAAGTCAAGGGTGTGGTGAAAAGAACATGGTGTTAGTTCAGTCTGTAGTTCAGGTCTGAGTTACCCTCTTTAAACCACAGTTTCTTCAAGTGTAAAATAGAAATACATCCACTAATATCATCTAATTTCTATGATTATTGTGAGAAATAAGTTAGATTTTGTGTGTGTGTATGCATGCATGCATAGCACTTGGGAATTCTGTATATCCAGTACCTTTTAAAAATATTTTAATACTTTTAAAAATACTTTTTAAAAAAATTGTTTATTTTTAGAGAAAGAAGAAGGGAGGGAGAGAGAAAGAGGAAGAGAAACAGCAATGCCTGGTTGCCTCTGACACTCCCCCTACAGGGGACCTGGCCTACAACCCAGGCATGTGTCCTGACTGGGAATCAAACCAGTGACCCTTTGGTTCACAGGTTGGCACTCAATCCACCGAGCCACACCAGCCAGGGCTAGACTTTATTTTTTAAAAGCAGTTTTAAGTTCACAGCAAAATTGAGTGGAAAGTACAGAGAGAGCCCATATGTCCTCTGCCCCCACACTATCAACATCCTCCACTAGAGTGGTACATGTGTAGTAGTCAGTAACCCCACACTGGCACATCATTGTCACTCAAAGTTCACAGTTTACAGTGGGGTTCACTCTTGGTATTGTACATTTTATGGGGTTTGACAAATGTGTAATGATTGAGTCCACCATTATAATATCATACAGAGTAGTTTCATTGCCCTAAAATCCTTTGTACTCTGTGCTTTTTCATCCCTCTCTGTCCACAAACCTCTGGCAACCACTGACCTTTTTACTGTCACTATATTTTTGCCTTTTCCAGAATGTCATATGGTTGAATCATTGGCTTCTTTCACTTAGTGATATACATTTAAGATGCCTCCCTGCATGTTTTTTCATGGCTTAATATCTCATTGTTTTTAAACACTGAACAATCCATATTCTGAATGTACCACAGTTTATCCATTCACCTACTGAAGGACACATTGGTTGCTTCTAATTTTGGCATTTAGGAATCAAGCTGCTATGTTCATATGCAGATCTTTGTGTGGACGTAAGTTTTCAGCCCCTTTTGGTAACTACTGAGGAGCACAATTGCTGGATCTTATGGTGAGAATATGTTGTTAATCTTATAAGAAACCACCAAGCTGTCTTCCCTAGTGGCTGTATAATTTTGCACCCCTGCCAACAATGAATGAAAGTTCCTGTTGCTCCACATCCTCCCCAGCATTTGGTGGTGTCATTGCTCTGGATTTTGGACTTTCCGGTAGATGTATACTGGTGTCTCATTTTTGTTTTAATTTTTACTTCCCTAATGACGCTCAGCCTGAGCATCTCTTCATATGCATGTTTGTCATCTGTATGTCTGCTTTGGTGAGGTGTCTTTTTAAATCAAGTGCTCATTTTCTATGTGAGTTTTAAGAGTTTTTTGTAAGTACTTTGTCAGATATGTCTTAAAAAAGCTTTTTAAATTACACTTGGCATTCCGTCTCCACATGGCTTCTTCTTCATATTCTTAGTTATAGGGGCTCTGTTCAGCTACTCTTCAGGTGATTCTGAAGGATGGTGGTTCTGTAATTTACTTGTACTTTTAATTTGGTTGTGGGAAGAGGTAAACACAGCATTTACCTACAATGCCATCTTTACCAGAACTCCCAGATGTGTCTTTTGCAAATATTTTCTCTAGTTTGTCAGTCACCTTCTCATTCTCATGATATTCAATACATCTTTACTTAGTTTCTGGCAGAAGAAGTCTAGTTGTTTGGGCTTTCTGGAGGGTTGCAAGAAAGGAAGGAAAGAAAAAATTGGGAGTTTAATATTTCCCATTTTTACTGATAAAGCATTCTGTCTTCCTTTAGAAGTTAGATCATTATTAGGACATTTTTGTAAAGATTTTATTGATTGATTGATTGATTTTTAGAGCGAGAGGAAGGGAAGGAGAAAGAGAGGGAGAGAAACATTGCGGGAGAGAAACATTGGTTGCCTACCCTACACCCCCACCAGGGGACCTGGCCTGCAACCCTGACTGGGAATCGAACTGGCAATCTTTTGGTCCACAGGCTGGCTCTCAGTCCCCTGAGCCACACCAGCCAGGGCAGGACACTTTTAAAGCTAGTTTTAACACTTTACACCCACTAGGATGGCTATAATAAAACAATGGACAATAACATATTAGTGAGGATGTAGAGAAATTGAATACCTTGTGTATTGCTAGCGGGAATGTCAGATGGTTCAATCACTGTGGAAACAGTTTTGTGATTCCGCTTCTAGGTGTATATATCCAAAAGAATTGAAAATAGGTACTCAAACAAATATTTGTACATATATAGATGTTTAATACTATTCCCCAAAGCCACAGATAAAAAAACAACCCAATAGCCATCAGCGAATGAATAGATAAACAAATTATAATTTATACATACAATGGACTATTATTAACCATCTAAAAGAATGAAGTACCTATACATGCTACAGGATGGATGAATCTCAGAAACATGCCAAGAGAAAGAAGCTAGACCTTTTGGCCATATATTGTATGATTCCATTTGTATGAAATACTCAAAACAGGTAAATTTGTAGATGAAGAAAGCCAATTGAAGGTTACCAGGGACTGGAGGTGGGTCCAGGATGAGGAGTAAAAGTATTCTCTTAAAAATTTTCCTTTTTAGAGTGGTCTGTTAAATGGCAAATTATAATTCATTTATAATTTCATGGATAAAAAGGCCTTTTTCCCCCTTTTTTTATCTTACTGTATGATGGTCTTTATGTACAACTTTATTGGCAAAAAAGAAGAGGGATTAAGTTTGTAAAACAGTCTATCACAGGGCATTGCAGCTGACCCTGTGAGACTAAAGAACTCTCCTTTTAAATGACTAATTGTCCAGAGTCATACAACACTTAATCCATCTATGCAGTTTCCTTTATGAAGTACAGTTCTCATGTATTAGGCAGTCTTTTAAACATACATACAAAAGCAATGAAGTCACCCATTAAAAACTGCATTAAATGAAGGGTATTTTATTTTATTTTATTATTATTTTTTT